>JAPKID020006036.1:0-10836 GCA_026931265.2 Tropidonophis doriae | reverse complement strand
GTTCTGCCCTCAGGTGCTTTGGAGAATAGTTTGACTCCCTCTTCTTTGGGGCAACCCCTGAGATAATAGAAGGCTGCTATCATGTCTCCCCTGGTCCTTCTTTTCATTAAACTAGACATACCCAGTTCCTGCAACCGTTCATTGTATATTTTAGCCTCCAGTCCTCTAATCACCTTGGCTGCTCTTCTCTGCACTCTTTCCAGAGTCTCAACCTCTTTTCTTCATCGTGGTGATCAATCATGGTGACTTCCACCTGAAAGTACTGTTATGTTAGAAGGAGGCAACCCCAACGTAAATATCGTCTTGCATAGTCTTTCCTAGTCAAGAAATAACCTGCATTATCTATCTATATATAAAACAGCTCTGTGTGTGTGTGTGTGTGTTTTCCAGCATAACTCTGGAACGCCTTGAGCAATTTCCACCAAACTTGGTACACAGATGACATACCCTTTGGTAACAAATACTGTGGGGGTAAGACACCCTTAACACCCCTTGGTGTGTTACGATACAGCCTGTTGTGCCTTCACATGGCTTCTATAGTACTGCTGTAAAATGGCTTCTACTGTACAGCGCAATGGAATTGCCATGGTAATAGCTTCACAGTACTCCACAAGGAAACTCCCTTTGGTAAGGGGGAAAATCCAACATTAGAAATTACATTTGGTCTGGACATCTTCCCCCTATAAATAAATATCCGGACAACACTGGGTTATCAGCTAGTAATTATATATTTGAAGAATAAAATTTAACTGTGAATGATCTCCCGAAGACCAACTTAGAAGCTTATTAACCAATCGGAACAACTGTCTTAGGACCCCACACAGAAAATTGTCTCCAGAATTGCTCTCTGACGGCATGTATACAGAAGCAATTATACACAACAATGAATGAAATTCGGTAACTCTCCCTTTTCACTGATGTCCACCAAAGCAAAGCAAAGCAATAAATCCAGTCAAGGTAATATCTCTGTGACATCTCACACATCCACTATCGACATTAAGGGTGTCCAACTTTGGCAACTCGAAGACTTGTGGACTTCAACTCCCAGAATTCCTCAGCCAGCGTGGGGAATTCTGGGAGTTGAAGCCCACAAGTCTTCAAGTTCCCAAGATTTGGACACCTCTGATCAGCAGTAGACCAAGCGTCAACTGGTTGTAAAGCCAGTGTTGCTTTTGGTCACGATAGATTCTCTTCCCTTGCAAGCATTCAACAGCCAAGATCCCGAGACCTCCATAGAGATCATACAGTATTTAGTATTTATTAGATTTGTATAACCGCCCTTCTCCCTTTCAGGACTCAGGGTGGTGCACAGGCAGCTATAGAAATCAATAATACAAAACATAAAATATATTAAAATAAATTACATAATTAGCCTGTCCTTAAAACCCCTGCTAAAAACCCCTTCTGAAACAGTTTAAAACTATGACAGGCCGGCCGCTCGAAATAAATAGGTCTTCAAGGCCCGACGGAAGAGGCGTAGGTCCAGATAGACAGCTTCATCCAGGTGCTGAGGGAGCTGCCGCGCCACCACACTCTCAACAACCTTCGCAAGAAATGGAAGGTTGGAGACAGGACGGTAGTTGGCCAACACAGCCGGGTCCAGGGAAGGTTTCTTGAGGAAGGGCTTCACCACCGCCTCTTTCAAGGTGGTCGGCAGAAACCCCCTCACTCAAAGAAGCGTTGACAATTCCCTGGAGCCAGCCACGTGTAACCTCCTGGGAGGCCAGTACCAACCAGGAGGGACACGGGTCCAATAAACATGTGGTGGCGTTCAGTAGCCCCAACATCCTGTCCATGTCCTCAGGAGTCACAGGATTGAACTCTTCCCAGATAGCATTCTCAAGACCAGCCTCGGTCCCGAATCTGATCGATTTTATCATACAGATGGCTTAAAACTCTCCTAGATGACACCCATTAACCTTGTTGAACATGTGCTGAGAAAAAAAAATGTCAGACTTACTTTGAAGAGTACAAATCCTTCTTGTCAGCTGATCCCAGGCTCTGAAAGACAGAAAGCCATAACATTTAGTCCCATGTTCTCCTTCGGTACACACAGAAGGCGAAAGAAGCATAAAAGTAACAAACATATCATGCGTATAGGTGACACCAGTAAGACATCCCTTTTCACCTTGGTTATTCGGTTCTAACCCATCATATGTCAGAAATAAATTCTGGCCATGTCCCAGAAGATTGAGACTTCTTTATTGGCCAAGTGTGATTGGACCCACAAGGAATTTGTCTTTGACGCAGATGCTCTCAGTGTACATAAAGAAAAATAAAATAGAAATACATTCATCGAGAATCGTAAGATACAACACTTAGTGATAGTCACAGGTTACTAAAAAGCAATCAAATTATACTAGGAAACAAATAAACAATATAAATTTTAAAGATACAAGCAACATGGTTATAGACATAAGTGGGGAGAGATAGATACTAGGAAGGAAGGAAGAGAAGAAGAATAGTAATATATTCTTCGTAAATTATTGAGAGTGTTGTGGGAATTAGTTGTTAAGCAGAGTGATGGCATTCGGGGGGAAACTGTCCTTGTGTCAGGTTGTTTTGGTGTGCAGTGTCCTATAGCGTCCTTTTGAGGGTAGGAGTTGAAACAATTTATGTCCAGGATGTGAGGGGTCTGGAGGTATTTTCACAGCCCTCTTTTTGACTCGGTCCTCAATGGAAGGCAGGTTGGTAGTAATTGTTTTTTCTGCAGTTCTAATTATCCTCTGAAATCTGTGTCTGTCTTGTTGGTTTGCAGAACCAAACCAGACACTTATGGAGCTGCAGATGACAAACTCAATAATTTCTCTGTAGAACTGTATCAACAGTTCCTTGCTCCTACGACCTATATTTTTTTTACAAGCTGGGCTTGTGTACATCTCTAATACAATCTCGATATATTTTTTTCCTTGGAAAGAAACCTCACTTCCAGAAAAGCTCCCCTGAAGATGGTGCCTAAAATTACAGCCTTAATTCTTTGCTGGAATGTGGCTTTTCTAATTGGACGGGTGGATAAATTAAATATGAATTCAATGGGATTGAGCAAGCATTGCCATTGAAAATGCTAAGCAGTTGATACTGAAAGATGTTCCTTCTCCAGCAAATTAAATCAAATGCAAATTATACTTGATTTTTCATTCTCATGCTGTATGGAAGATCCACTGGGGATGAGAAAATGCTAAATGCAGCTCTCTATTTTTCAGAGATCCACAAAAATAGAGATTTCTACCATTTTCTTTCAAAATGCAGGCTCAGAATCAGGAAGTTTATAAATCTGCCAGCCTGTTTGTTACTCTCAGTTGGAGCTGACATTTAAAATATTTATTCGTAAACTGCCCAGAGTCAGGTAGGTGAGATGGGAAGGGTAGAAAATGGATGAATAATTAAAAGGATAAATAAATAAAAAGGGTTTGTTTCTTTGTTGTATTGTACAGCCCTTGGCTGTGGGCAGTTGACTTCCCTTTCTGTTCTATTCCATTTCTAGAAGTATGTCAAGCTTATAGAATTAGGCTTTGCTACTTCAGCTCAAAATAGAAACGAGCTCGGACTAATTTTGGCACAAGATTATTTCAGTATAATGGCTTGGTATTTTCTTGATACAATCTACAATTATACCTTAATGTATTTCTTCCTACCCCCAACATGTCTGAGACCAAACCTTCCATCTCTAGGAAGGGAGAGCCTCAGTAGTGGGTTCCTACTGGTTTGGACCGGTTCGGATGAGTAGGTAGTAATTTGGCCTGCTTCGCCCCTGAACCGGTTCACTCAGTGGCACTATAGGTGCCACCATCTTGGATTTTGCTTCTCTCTCTCTCTGTCCCTCTGTCTCTGTCTGTTTCTCTCTCTCTCTCTTTAATTATTTCTCAGCACTCCCCACCCCTTGTTTTTGGCTGTGCAACATGCGATCATCGGAACTTTTTTAAAAAACTTTTTTTAGTATTTTTCACTACTGGTTCTGTGAACCAGTAGCATTTGTTACTACCGGTAGTAAAAACTGGTAGCATTTCACCACTGGACCTGTAATGACTCAGCAGTTGGAGAACTTTGAATTCATCCAGCTGCTTCATGATCAGTTCTTCCTCCACGCATACACAGTGGGACTTTTGCTAGCATGGGAAGGATTTTTAAAATAGAAAAATAAATATAACAACTATTCCCTGAGGGGAAAACTTCTGGCAGTTCTTTTTTTAAAAAACTTTTTTGCTTCTGGATGTGAAAATACTTGAGACCATTCTAGTTATTGTTTGCATTTGTCTATGAGTCATTGGAGTCCTGTTAACTTTCAAAAGGTTTCATCTATCTTTTTTTTCTCTCTCTATTCCTCAACCATCTCTCCATCCGGCTATCATCAATATAGGTATTTGGTAACGTTGGCAGCTTTAAGATGGGTGGGCTTCAACTCCCAGAATTCCCCAAACAGCCCACTGAAAAAGGGGGAATTCTGGGAGTTGATGTCTATCCATCTTAAAGTGGCCAATATGGAGAAACACAGATCTGTATCACCAAAATCATTGAGGGAAAATTATGAGAATTAACAAAATCTCTTAAGAACTTGTTCACTTATACATTTCAGTGGCTGGATAAAAGAAATAAACTGAACAGGTCTTACCAAGCAAAACATAGAATAGAATAGAGTGAAGTGGAGAGGAGAAGAGATGAGAAGAGAAGAGAAGACAACAGAACAGAACAGAACAGAAGAGTTGGAAGGGACCTTGTAGATCATCTAATCCACACACACCCAAGTAGGAGACCCTACACCATTTCTGACAGATGGCAATCCAGAATCTTCTTGAAAGCTTCCAGTGATGAAGCTCCCACAACTTTCGTTGGTTGATTGTTCTCACTGTCAGAAAATTCCTCTTTATTTCCAGGTTGAATCTCTCCTTGTTCAGTTTCCATCTATTATAGTTATACAAATGATACAGGGATGTCCAACCTTCAGGGATGTCCAACCTGGCAACTTTAAGACCTGTGGACTTCAACTCCCAGTATTCCCCAGCTAGCATGGGTGTTGAAGTCCACAGGCCTTAAGCTTGCTAAGACTGGGCTCTCTTGTTTTACTTCATAAATGTGTGCCTTCCAGTCAGGCTTTCATTCCTGGTGACTGCCAGGATATTTGGCAATTAAGACTGCCTGTTGGTGGACATTTATTTATGATTCATTCCCCCCTCTTTTTTTTTTTGTTCATTTACACCGACTTTTCCAAATTTCATTATATCAGCTTCCTGGCAGTACTCACAACCGGTAAGTAAATGGTAACAGCCAGCAAGCCGATGACTACACTCAATATCATCCTAAAACAAATGTTTTTTGCTTTGTCATATGCCATCTTTTCAAAGCCCAGTAGTTACACAGAAACAAAGCATCTTTCCAACTTGGAGTACTGATTTGTAATGGAATTATACAAACCTTATGGCTTTGTGTGGGGACACTATATTCCAAGCGATGCACTCTTCGCTGTGTCTGGTTCAGAGGTGGTATTCAGCTGGTTCTGACAGGTTCTGGAGAACCGGTAGCGGAAATTTTCAGTAGTTCAGAGAACTGGTAAACAGGCTGGCCCCACCCCTGCTGCCTCTCAGCCTCCCAGCTGATCTTCTCTTGTTGCCCTGACCAGGAGAACGGAGCTGGAAAGCAGGTTAGTGGTGTGCGGAGGGAATGGAGATTTTGCAGTATCCTTCCCCTAGGAATGGAGAAGAAATGGGGATTTTGCAGTATCCTGCCACACCCACAAAGCCACACCTACAAAGCCACGCCCACAAAACCGGTCATAAATTGAGGACCATCTATGGTTGGAGGAGCAGTAAGAGGAGGTGGAGTAGAAGTGAGGAAGGGTGGAGTGGTAAGCAGTGAGCGCTTGCCTTTAAGCGCTTGTGTATGCATTACTTAAGGATCTTTGTGGTACAAGGGTGGGTTCTGCATTGTTTTACTGCTGGTTCACTCAGGGATGTGCTTCTGCTGTGCACGTTTGCGCTTTGGGCATGCACATGCTTGAGGCACGCTGTGCATACATGTACAGTAGTAAAAAAACCAAGATGGCAGCATCTATGGTTATTACCTACTTGGCCAAACTGGTCTGAACCAGTAGAAACCTACCTCTGGTGTGGTTGTGTTGCCCATTTTAGATTTGAGAGTTCACTAATTATGCATTAAATGTAAAAGACTCACTTTGTAGTCATTGAGAATTTTGTCCCCATTTCAGTTCACTTCTACATTGCAAAAATGTCAATCAGAAGGCTTTGCACAGCTCAAATTCCTATGCGCCGTTCCTAAAAAAACGTTGGAGTTTTAACGGAGACGGTGAACAACATTTATAAATCTCACCCTTTCACACAATGGCCGAGAGTCTGGAGCGTGACTTGAATGTGTGTTTCCGAATTCAACGCTTGCTCGCTTCCTAAAATAGAAATGGAAAATGTCCCTTTTGTGGAATGGCTCTTCTTTAAAGTCGTGTTTGGTAGACGTATTCCTCCTTGCTATGTTCAGAGCGATTCAGCTTCAGAATCTTTTTGTTAAAGGACTTAAAAAAAAAAAAAAAATTCAAAAAAGGCGGTTAATTTGATATAACAAAAGAAGAATGGCTTTATTTTGCGCAGTCTGGGTTTTTTCCTTTTCAAAGAACGACCCATTTCTATCTGGTGGTGGAATACTGCAAACGGCCGTCAGCTCCACCCGGGGAGGAACTAAATTAAATTACTGCTTTGAGTTAAGATGGCAATTTAGCTCCAAATTTGACAATAATCCCATAATGTAGTACATTGCTCAGACAGATCTAATTAATGATTGCAGAAATAAATCAATAGAAAAAGCAAACTCACCGTGTTTAACCGAAACAACCTTTTTCTACCTCAATGGCTCATATTTTTTTCTTGCCATTCTAGGCCAATTGAAAGGCCTAAGCCGTAACATTCAGCCAGAAAATGAATAGTGCCTTATCCCAAACAAGAACAAATGGGGAAAGCAGAGTTTTATTTAGAACTGGAATGGGGAAAAGAAACACAGGATCACTTGATTTAGAGATTAATGATGGTTTGTACAACACTGTTGTTGTGGCCTGCCAGCCGCCAGCCCCTCCAGCCGCTGAATCAGAGGAGGAGGAGGTGTAGGAGTCAGGGCCACCATCAAGGCAACCTGGGAACTCCGAGGGGGAAGGGGGAATGGGGCTGGCAGAGAGAGAGAGGGAGACAGAGGTGGAGCCTGGGTATCTGTTAGCCCCCCTGATGGAAAGTCAACAGTCTCTATGTCCAGAGGTGACAGAGGGGGAACAGCTGGGTCCACTGCCTGACACACAAATGTGCAGAAGGCAGAGGAGAGGAGAGCAGTGGGACTCTATGGGCTGGTCCTTGGGATGAAAGAGCCACCACTGCTAGCAAAGCTCCACCCTAGCTTTGGGGATAAAAGGCAGGGGGGCAGAGATGAATAGGTGTGACAGACAATTATTTGTCTCCCTTTCGGTTAGCCACTGAACGTCTGGACTTCTGAATCCTATCGGAATCCTTTCGTGGAATCTGCAACACTGAGAGTCGGGCGTGCCTTTGGAACATGTGTGTGTGTGTGTGTGTGTGTGTGTGTATGTGTGTGTGTGTGTGTGTGTGTGTCTCCACTGCTGAGAAAAGAGAGAGCATACCTTCCAGGACTTCTGTTATGAGTGTGGAGGGAGGGAGAGAGAGAGAGAAACTCCTAGTGTGTTGGAGCCATTTCAGGGGGAAGGGAAGTGAGCTTTGCTTTCCACAGGCACTTAAAGATTTCATTAGCCTGCTGTGTGTGTGTGTGTGTGTGTGTGTGTGTGTGTGAGAGAGAGAGAGAGGGACTTTTTGTCAGGAATGCTGGCATTCCTAATAAAAGGAACGTTTAGTTAAAAACACAGTGCTGGTTATATATGGTTCTGATGGATCTATGAGAATATCAAGAACCCTACGGTTGTTCATTCCTATCATCACTGCATCCAGAAGAAGCACATTCTGAGAAGCAGAGGTGTTATCTGAATGGTTTGGTTTCATTTGGGAGAACGAGTTGTCCCAACAGAGCTGAAGAAGCCTCTTGGATAAGAAGCGAAATGTCTTCAGAGAAAAAGCAGAAAGTCCAGGGGCCTCTTGAATAAAGCGACTTTGGGAGTTGTCCAATGCTTCTTCTTCAGAAATGGGAACCCGACCATTTATGTTTTCTTGGAGCAAAGCTAGTTTGTCCTTTCAGTACACCTGCTGACTGCATACTCCCAAAATTGTCTTTTCTACAGCAAGGATCTCCATGGACACACATGTGGCTAAAACCTGAGAAGTTGTGTCCTTGTAAGCCAGGAGTCAACAATCTGCCCCTGCAGGCACCGTGGTACAAATGACACACACACACACACACACACACACACCAGATAAAGGCAGCTGCAGTAGATAGTCCCTGCAGCATACTTTTGGAACGATAATGGTCCCTGGAATACAGGATGGGAAACATTTACGATACATAATGCACCAATTCTCCCTCTTAAGTAATTGGCATTCTAACCAGATGCCGAACCGAGGGCTAAGCTTATCCAAAGGCTGCCTTGGGATTACAAGATAAACCTTAAATAGGTTAACAAAGCACAGTGCTCAAACCTAATCATGGCTTGCAAGTTTAGGATGGAGGGTACTCTAAAGATGCCGGCACTTCTGCAGACTCGATAGCTACTTCGTGTAGGGAGCCAATGCCATCTTTGCAATGTCAGGGGCATAGTTTGGGGGATGGATTGTTTGTTGCTACAGGGCCAGGATGGTGAGCCTATGGCATGCATGTCACAGGTGGCATGCAGACCCACTTTGTAGGCTCCCCAGCTGTCACCCCAGCCCTGCTCCACCATGCATGTGCAGCTGGTTCTTGGGTCTCTGCTGTGTATGCACGGGGCAATAGGCATCATGCAGGGGATGCATGCATGCGCAGAGGGCAGGGTGCAAGTGCAGGGGGAGTTCACGTGG
This sequence comes from Tropidonophis doriae, assembly GCA_026931265.2. Classification (NCBI taxonomy): domain Eukaryota; kingdom Metazoa; phylum Chordata; class Lepidosauria; order Squamata; family Natricidae; genus Tropidonophis; species Tropidonophis doriae. Next base: position 1,891 of record JAPKID020006036.1, on the reverse strand, counting down.
CATTTTTGCACCTGGAAGGCCTCCTGCACCAATCTGAAAGCCAAAAATGGGCGAGTGGGCACTTACTTTCCCTACCAGTTTGCAAATGTGAGTGTGCACCCTCGGCCTTCTGTGCATGCACTTTGATCGTGCACACAGCTTGCACACATGCACATGGATTGAAAATGTGCCTAAATAGAATGGCATAGAGTCAGAGCGTGGGAGGCAGGCCACCTGTGATTTCAACTACCAGTTGGGGTGAACCAGTCCGAACCGGCTGAATACCACCTCTGCCTTAGGCTATGCATGAGATCTTGTTTCATCTAAGTCAGATTTGAGTCCAAACAAATCAAGACACTCCTATGTGTAGGTGAAACATTTCCTCCATCAGCAACTAACTGCAATGTCCCTCAAGCACAGATGTGCCCTGCCACACAGATTGAATTTAAGTCCTTCATGGTGGTGGAACATCTCCGTTAAATTAATTCGTTCATTTTATGAAGAGTCATGCCAACATTTTTTCTGCACGTTGCCCTTGATTGTTGGGTTTTGTTGGGTTTTTTTTGTTTTGTTGCTAATTTACAATTCATTAATTCTCCTTTTTTCCCCCCACTGTGAGAGCATGACATTTCATCCACACATTATGTGGAAGAGCAGGCTTACTCCAAAGTCACCAGGCAATTCCAAATGCCATGCGCTAATTGGTTCCCAACAGATCTTGGCAAAAAGACTGCACAGCATTTGCTAATCAGGAGGAGGAGGAGGAAGTGAAGGAGGAAGAGGAGGAAGTGGAGGAGAAGGAGGAAGAGGAGAAGGAAATGGAGGAGGAAGAGGAAATGGAGGAAGTGGAGGAAATGCACTTTGGAATAACATATACATGTTTTCCAAACTGATTGCACATATGTGTGTTTGGATGTCATCTGAATCTGCTACTACCTTCTGTAATCAGTACAGTAAGTATCCAGAATCTTCATGGGAGATTAAAAAAACCAAGATGAATTAAGTTGTGTAGTATTGGTAACAAGCATACCAATTCTGATAAGTTGATGCAAAGAATACTTCACTTGATAGTGGCTGTCAGAGGGAAAACCCATTCCAAGAAATCTTGCAGATGGCACAGGAATGACTCTGACATGTAATCGACGCGGCATAAAACTAAACAAGATCTGTGGGATTTTTCAAATGATATTTCCATATGGCAGCTCTTAGAAAGAGTCATCCGAGAATGCTTTCAAGTTTGTCAAACGTAGTTTGGAGTAAACATTTATCATAAAACTAAAAAATAAAAATAAAAAACCAGAGAAGGAAATGACAACCGTAATCTTTTAAGGTGAGCTTGGAATCTCATCAAAGAAGTAACATGAAAAATTAATTCCAACGGTTACTGTTCAACCAAAGATCGTATCTTTGAAACTGACAGGTCCATTTTTTGCATGGCAGCAGGGAGCAAATTAATTGGAGGGTGACAAAAAGATTCTCAAACCAAAAGGAAAAAAAAAGGAGGGGAGGAAAGGCAAACTCAAGATGGAGAAAGCTTCGGTTTTTGAAATGCCTTGACTTCAGCAAACTTAGTCCATCTAAATACTTGGATGTTGTATTCCTGGGAATTAACCCAGCTGGCTTTCATGCCTAAAGTAGGACTAGAACTCCAAGTCTCTGGGTTTCTGGCATGGTGCCCTAACCACTAGACAAAACTGCCTCTGTTTTGATAAAAAGCAATGACTTACAGGCATCTAAGGGACACAGTGGCTCAGTGGCTAAGACACTGAGTTTGTCAAACAGAAAGATCGGCAGTTCAGCGGTTTGAATCCCTAGTGCCACATAATGGAGTGAGGTCCCGTTACTTGTCCCAGCTTCTGCCAACCTAGCAGTTCGAAAGCACATAAAAAATGCAAGTAGAAAATAGGGACCA
>JAPKID020006035.1:0-10836 GCA_026931265.2 Tropidonophis doriae | reverse complement strand
CCAAATTTTTAAATTTTGGGGGTATTTTATAATTGATGGGATTTTAGCGCAGGGTTATTTATTTAATTTATTTTATTGTGTTGTATTTTGTATGCTGTTTTTTAATATTCCCTTTGCGCCGCCCCAAGTCCCTTTGTGGAGATGGGTGCGGGATAGAAATGAAATAAACTAAACTAAACTAAACTAAACTTATTTACTATTTTTCACACCAGGTAACTAAAAAGGCTAATAACATTCTTTGTTTTCCATTCAGTTTGGCTGTATCTACATGGATATCTCATATCACTACTGATTAAAAGATAACCTACAACAATGCGGTTTTTCCCCTCATTAGCAGATTGATATTTTTAGTAAGAAAAAAGAAAAACATACAGGAGTCAGAAAGAAGGCACAGTGATTCCTGGAAAATTCCATGGAGGAGGCAGGACAATTATACAATCAAACCAATGCCTGGAAGCATACTTCAGGAAACTATACTTACCTGGTGAAAGAACTTTCCCTAGGATATGTTTTCTAAACATAACCTTTAAAAATCACTAAATTGGCTCCCTCCTCAATTTTCCATATCTTCAAGGGAGAATTTTCCCACAATCTACTGCATAAGAGCTTAGTCTGCTGCATAGTGAAGATTCTGGACCTTCGTTATGCCCCTAGCTTGTTCTCTTTTCATACCAAATCCTTGTTTCATGACTCAGAGAATCCTATACTTGAATAATACCAGAAAAAAAAAATCCCCAAAGGGATTTGCTGAGACGTGATTTTAATTAGATGCCAAATTATGAAAGCAAAGGAACTCTTCTATCCCACATGTCAAGTTCAGACAAGCTTTCTGCTGAGAGGCCAGCTGCCAAATAAATGTCAAACCTGTCTCCTGCTATATGGAATTCTATAACAAGTTTGCATATTGCTGGTGTCAGATATGGATGAGTTCTTCCACAGCCAAATTTAGCAATCAGGCAGCTGGCACATTTGGAAATAAACTATAGGGTTTCTCATCATTTTGGGGCTTCTCTCATCATCATCTCATTATCTTTTGTTAAGACATTTTTACAATTGCAAACTTGCCAAATAAAAACCAACTCACTTCCTTCTTTTTTTCCCTCCCTCCCTCCTCCCTCTCTCCCTTTTCTAACTGACCAGAACCTGGATGCCTTTTGCTTCAATGCTATCTATATACTAAAGGTTTTATGAGAAGGATTGGCTTTTAAGTTTGTTTTTTCAAATGGTGCAGTCGCTGGGTTTGAATGCTTTTCCTCTTTCTTTTCTTTATCTTCTTGCAAAGTGAAGCACCCATGTGGGTGAAACACTTCTACAATATTATCAGAGCAAGGAAAAATCTGAAAACTGAGAACACTCTCCAGGGATCTCAGAGCAAATAAACCAGACCCAGAGTTTCTTATGAAGAGTAGTGAAGGAGATGAAAGATATCAGATTTCTTCATAAAATCTACTTAAATCAATCTTCAATAGTTCTTGTTATGGATTGTGCTTTATTAGCTTCCCCCCCCCCCATCCTATTTAGAAAACTGATATCGCAGCCTAGTATTAGGGGGTGGGGGAAATGAAATTAAAGTGGCTAGAACTGTAATATAAAGCAGGTAATGCCATTCAGATGCATGGGCAAAACCAGAATTTTCTGGGATTCTCGCAGTTATGGGAGATAAATTAAGGTTTTTTTAAAAAGAATTTTACATTATCTTGTTAATGTTTTTCTGCCTTAGGTATAGTGGGGAACTATACCATCACTTTCAAATAGAGTTGGGGAGAAGTCACAAAAATAGGTCTGAGAACTCCAAATGGCTCTGGGAATACTGATCACCAGGTATAAAACTTTCTTTCAGGATGTTTTTCTTTTTTTGTCTGATCATTGTTTGTTTTGAGTCTGATTAAGGCTAATCACCTAGGATCGCTCAACAATGATATAGGTGGCATGTACCTTTAGGAAGGAAGGAAGGAAGGAAGGAAGGAAGGAAGGAAGGAAGGAAGGAAGGAAGGAAGGAAGGAAGGAAGGAAGGAAGGAGACAAATAATGTTTATTCGGATCTTCAAATTTCAAACTTCCATGAAGGCATCTTGGAGGTTTTCAATAAGTTTATTTTAAATTCAATATTTTATCTTAAGCTTCTGAAGAAATTCTCTATTTTAATAATAGGTAACTTGCCTACATCTTATTCTTTTGAAAGATTAGTCCTCTATCTGAGACTGCTCTTTAATTGTCCATTCCAAACCAATCGTAAAGCTAGGAAGTCTGCATGCCTAACAATGCAACAGGTGCTAATCTGGGTTTCGTTTGGTATAGATTTATTACAATGATCAGTCAATATTCTTTATCAAAATCCAGCAATCATTAAAATTAGTGTTGAGCAGAAAAATTATCTTGCTATTTACCAGTTCTGATCCAATTTAATAAAAGAGAACATGTCTGAGAAATTATCTTAAAGCATTGTTGTGTCAAAGTTCCCTGAATGCTATGACTTGAGTTGCCATTTATATAAATTATGAATTTGGGCCAAAGAGAGCATATAAGTGCTCTCCCATTTACTGGGTAATCTTTCCTCAGATCCCCACAATTCCCCTGACTTCCCATATTTCAATCAAATTCAAAAAGAAGACTTATTTATGAAATTTATATGCCACTTATTTTATTGTCCCTGACAGTGCCTGATACTGTCACTGATTTAAGAAAACAACTAGTCCTATTGTTTTTTTTTCCAATAGCAGTAATGGAGGACATCTGCTTTGAAAAAAATAATGCAGAATTTCTCCTTGACTGAAAAACCTCAGAGAAATCAAATATTTCTTTACTCCACTACAAATCAAAGGAAGCTCCATCCATCCAGAATTTGATATTCACTTTTACTGTCTTTTCTACCTTGTGAAAACCTAGGAAAAGTATTAAACTTCTAATTTCTCTGGAAGCTATGATTTAATATCTTGTTTTAATCTCTGCTGCTCTCTTAGCTTTTGTAATTTTCTTCTAAAAGGTATGATTATGATAATGTGACGCTTGAACTGAGTGTTTCATCGCCTTCAAAGACAACCGGGCAAATGAATGAATAAAGAAATAGGCTGCAGTGCAATTCTGTCTCTGACAACTGGTAATTTTATTTTGCTGGCAATGCCTCCCTCTCTCACCAAAGGGAAATGTAAGCTCTAAGGGCATTTTCATAAGCATGGTGACTGACATGACTGAAAAAGCATAGGAAAGCACCATTTTCTGATGACAATTTAGATCATAAACTACTTATAGCCACTTTTACATGTTCCCCACAGCCAGCTGCCCTGCTATGCCCCTGAGCACTGGTTCCTGCATTAAAAATAATTGCAGAGTACAGTCAACATCTTACCTATCTTGAGCCATAAAATTATATGCACTGAGCTGAGGGCTGATTTACATTGCCAGCTTGCTTAAAGCCCACTGATCATTTCCTGAGGGGAAGAACACATGATATCATCCACTTGTGGGCAACCTCTCCAGGTCATTTTTTACCATGTGTCAAAAATGGTATGTACTTTAAGCAATCTTCTGTGAAATCTGTCCCGCTTTGTTTCTTTGCAAGAAGTTAGTTGATTGTAGTGCCTGAAATAGAGGCAATAGAGATAGGATAGGGGCAGTGATGGGATTCAAATAATTTAACAGCCGATTCTCTGCCCTAATGATTTCTTCCAACAACCAGTTCACCAAACTGCTCAGAAAGTTAACAACCAGTACTCCCGAAGTGGTGCAAACTGGCTGAATCCCACCACTGGATAAGGGTCAGAAGTGAAGCACCAAATATTATGGCAATGTCATTTCCACCAGCTCAAGGATTGTAGATGCCACTAGGAATAGACAATGGGAAAAAACTTTGTGCTTCATCCTTACTTCACTACCCAAAGTTTCATTAAGACTAAAATTGTTTTGACTTTTTTGGAAGACAAGGAGACAGCTAGGCTAAACATTTATAACATGGAAGGAAATTATGACCAGCAGTAGAAAATAGGTGGTTGTTAAGCCAAGAAGTGGAAAAGAAAGGATTGTAACAATTGCTGGTTACAATTGGAGAATGATGGCACCTTCAGAAAATGGTATATCTCAGGAATGCTTTTAGCATTGCACAAGTTTAAAGAAACTCTTATTTATTTACTGTTTTCGAGAAGCAATTCTTAGAAATAGCACTCAGTTTCAACAGTAGCACAGTGCTGTACAAATAAAAAGGGTTAGTAGGAAGCTGAAGAGGGAAATTCTTATCTAAGTAGGAGCCACTTGTTAAAGAGAGAATAGAAGTAAGCATGGAAATCCACACCCAACACATAGTCATTTCTTCCAGCAAAGAGATGTGTGTTGCTACAAATTTATTTGTGCTGACTAGCCAAAGGGTAATCTGCAGCTGTGAATTTCTGCCCTCACCGTATTTGATAGAAAATTTCATGGAACCCATGCCAAACCACATCGTTATTAACAATTTGCCAGATTTCTCCCTTCCAGGCAATGCTCCTTGCAAAATACTTTATCTAATCCCAGAACTCTTCATCTTTCATTTAACTTTGCATATTAAGAGGGCTCTTGACAGATTTTTTAGATTTCTTTCTAGGTACTTATTTTACAATTTGTCTTGTTTAATACTCCAGTGATCCACAGGCACATATATTTTTGAGAATAATAACAACTTGGGAAGTACTTGATAGGTGGATAAAAATGCCTAATCCCGTCTAAATATTTGGATGAAAATACTAGAAGAACATGCCACTTTTGATCATTTTGCCTCCCCCCCCAAGAACCAGAGAACAATCTGTAGCCCATAACTATGCTCAGTTATCATCAGGGTTGTCTGTGGGGCATAGTCAAAAAAGTCAAAATGATGGCTGGTTGCCACATTAGTTTAATCAGATTGCCAATTGTTTATGTGTGTTGTTTGAGATTAAAAATGCGTAGAATTTTTATTGCACCAACCCATCTGCCACCTTGACTTTTTTGATATATCCTACAGACACTGCAGGCATCCTTAGACATTTTCTCAATATCCTTGCCCCATTTAGCTTTCTTTTTTTAACCTGAGATTTTAACTTTTGTATTATGACAAATCTTCAAGACTTGATGTATTCATTAAGATCTTCTTTTCATGTATGTTATATCTCTGAGCATAAGCACTCACACTTGAATGTGAGCAGTAGTCGGAGTCCTATTCCCCAATAATACCTAAAATTGACAAAAGCTTGAGAAATTATCATATTGCCAATTGCATGCTTTGTTCTAAATACACATGTCAAGCTAGTTTTGGAGTGAGTGGATGAGTTTGAGTCTAAGAAACAAAGTACTTATGTTGGTTGATTATTTTCAGTCAGTAGTTATGAGTGTGGCCCAAAATTTCAGCTCACAATTTACCTTCCATCTAGGCTAGCAGCACAACTGCTAATGTGAGGGGTTTGAGGCCAATGACTATCCATGGATCTTTAACTCACTTATCTGGCTATTGCTATTGGGGCAAAGAATAATTCTATTCATATAAACTCGAATGTCAATTTATTAAATCTCAAATTTATGAACAATCTGTAACATATTGTTTGAAGTATATATTTTTTACTTTTAAAAAACTGCAATGCATTTACTATTTTTAAATGAATTTTGAAGAAGCAGAATAGGAAACATACAGAAGACTTCTAAGGATGCCACAGACAGCCAAGAAAACAAACAAACAAATGGATCATATCCAGATTTCTTCTGGAACAAATTATTAGGCTCATATTATCCTAATTCAGACACATTATGTGAAGATCTAACTCTCTGAAGAAAGTTGTAATGCTGGGAAAAGTAAAAGAAAGAGAAGGACATGTACAGTAGCAAAGTGATAAATGCACAGTTGGAAGACCTGAAAGCTTAGGAACCCATCTTCATTGAGAAAATCTATTGATGTGGTTGCCAAGAGTTGACAATGACTTGATGGTCCATAATCGATCAATCAATCAATCAATCAATCAATCAATCAATCAATCACACTAGTTAAAAATCCAAACATAAAATAATGCACAAAAAGCATTATGAAAAATACAAGTAAAAAATAAAAAAAATAAAACACAAATCTTGCAACAAAAAATGCATGTGTGCAAACATGTACATTTCTACTTTTAGATAAATCAAGAATGGGTTCAGAGTTCTTTTTTAAAAAAACCAGTATGGCCTAAAATTTCTAGTTTGCTCCTATCACTGTAATTAAAAATTCAAGGGTGTTCTTACCCAAGGGTGGCACATTTTCATGGCATTTAAGTTGAAATTTTGAGGATGCATTTAACTGCACTTATATATTATAATTTAATACGAATTTTAAAAGAAATATCATAATTGATTAACTTAATCTTAAAATACACAAATTGGAAATTTTGCAGATTCTGAAATACAAACATATAAAGAAATCGAACCATTTTCTCCATCCTTAGATGCTTTCCAACCCTGTCAACCTTTTTAAACAAACAAACAAAAGCGGAGGGGGGGAGGGGAAACACCTTTCTCTCTTTTTTACTGCATCTGTTCCCGTAGTCCCTGCCTTTTTAATCTCCTTGCTTGCCAGCCATTCAGGTTGTAGTCACACCCACAATGTTTTTCTTAGCCTAACACAAGCTGTCACTATCAATCACTGCTTTGAGTCACATTGTCAATGAAACCCCTGAAGTGTTGAGAGACCGAAACTCTGACCTTGCAAAGCCTTTTTGGCATGAGTCAATTAATGCCCCTGATTGCTATCCTAAGCTAGGGAAGTACATCTAACCACTGCCAAAGCACACTACTACTGTTCATCTGTTTGAACTTCACATTAGCCCAAAAGGTGCATTAAACTGCAACAATTTTGAAGTTAAGGGATCTAAAAATCCACTAATTTAAAGAATGCCTAAAAAAATCCAGGACCTGTTACCTGTGGGGTTGAAATTTCCACAATATTCAGACCAGTTTTATTTGCAAAATTGTGGCTGTTGTATTGTCCCTTTGATCACATGATTATGATTTCTGGTGCTCCCTGCCAGTTTCCAGACAAAGAAAAAACAACGAGAAAGTCAGCACGAAGTCATTCCCATTCCCATTGCTTTTTTGCCTATCAGAGGATGACCCAATGGGTTGCAGATTTATCTAGTGATATTTTAAAGCAATGTACAAGATTTATAACAATGCAGCAATGTACAACATTGATGAGAAAGGTTGGCAGTTCTGCAGTTTGAATCCCTAGCACTGTATAGCAGAGGGAGCTCCCATTACTTGTCCCAGTTTCTGCCAACCTAGGAGTTTGAAAGCACGTAAAAATGCAAGTAGAAAAATAGGAACCACCTTTGCTGGGAAGGTAACAGTGCTCAGTGCGCCTTCGGTGTTTAGTCATGCCAGCCCCATGACCATCTTCGGACAGCGCTGGCCCTTCGGCTTTGAAACGGGGATGAGTACAGCCCCCTAGAGTCGAGAACAACTAGAACATATGTGCAAGGGGAACCTTTACCTTTCAACATTTTCAGCTTTCAGTTTCAGCATCCTGAAAAGCATGTTTATGCCTTCATTTGGAACAGATTAGAGAGCCTTTCTGCTCCATTAGAGTCTGCATCAGCACTATGAACAATGAAGATTTGAAAGGCTGCAAAGCAGAAAGAGTTATCTGTAGGTAGACTAGCTCATCTATCTCCAATCTGCTGCCTTCCAGAAGTGCTGGAGTACAATTTCTGCTATTCCTTGCCAACATATCTATGCTGGCTGGAAATCACGGAAGCTGTAGACTGGCACATCTGGAAAACAAAAGTTTGAAGAAGCCAGAACTAAAGCCTGGGGGCAGGGGCTGAAACAGTATTTTTTAATTTTGTAGCCTTGATTCCAGATGAGAAATAGGAAACATTTAGAAATTCTTTCAGTTATGCAAAATATGAATGATACAACCTGACATTGATTTATATACTTTTTACAATTCTAAAGTTGCACACTATTTTTCCTTCTCACTGAAAACAATGAAGCAATTTACAAATCCTGCTCCCCTGAGAGTTTTTATTTATGAATGAAACAATCTTGGAAGCATAAAGCAGATTATTGCTAATGGTTTCAGAATAGAGAAAGCTTTAAATCTTTTCTCCTGCATATTTCCGATTGTGTTAGTAAAGACAAAAGAGTCTTTACTACTAGTGAAGCTTCTCATTCAAGGCAAATAGGAACAATAGGTGGGGATAGGGTGGGGAGAATCAGTATTAGCTATGAAAGTGTGTGTCAGAAATTAAAGCCCATGCTGTTGTCCCAAAATTGATTTGTTATTGACATAAATAATGTACAACCATGTGATTTGTTCCGTATTTAATTTAGCCCCAATATATTTCAGGGTTATTAACAAGCTTTTACATCCTCTAAAATTCCCGTACAACTTTAAGAACACTGCTTGTAACTTCATGCCATTTATGCTCAAAGGAAGACTTTTGCTGATGTTCAGATTTTGATTTCTTATCCTTTAATAATTCTCATACAGAGCTGGACAGACTAAAGCCCCATGAATCCACATAGTCTTCAAAATGCTCATGCCATCTGGAAATTGTCAAGTGGCTACCAGATTTTAAGCTGTGTGGGGATAAAAAGGGGAAATTATTAAATGCCTAAGTAAAGGACAAGAACTCAACTTAATTTTAATTAATTAGAAATACCGCTGTTTCCCCGAAAATAAGACAATAATATTTTCTTTTAACCCCCGAAATAAGTACTTGGCCTTATTTTCACGGAGCTCTTATTATTGTTGAGGTGCAGGAGTGGTGAGCGTGGTCACCTCATGGCTGTTGTGTTGCAATATTTTGGGCAATGGCTTATTTTTGGGGGAGGGCTTATTTTAGCACATACGTTCACAAGCCCAATTGGGCTTATTATCTGGGGAGGTCTTATTTTAGGGAAACAGGGTATAAATGAAATTATTTATTTTTTGTCTTTTACCAATCAAAGGACATATGAAGCTTTATGAAATAGCTACACTTTTGGTACATTGTACTACATTTTGCATACAATGAAGTCCTTTTGGGCACACCAGGAAACTTCCTCCAACTAGCCTCTAATTCCTTAAAGTATTTGAGCCAAGGCCAAACATAGCTTCACGCTGAGAGGGAGGGGAGGCACTTACCATGGAGTGAACTCTCAGTGACCTGAGGATGGGCTACCTCTGGAATCCCTAGGGATCAATCACTGTTTTGTTTTCAGCTCTGAACCCTTTGGGTGAGGAATGATCTGCATTCCACTTGAGTAGCTTCGTCTCCTTCTCTGCATACCTCTCTGGCACAACCTGAAGCAACAGATTTCTGGAAAAGAAAAACAAATGCATTTAAGTGCTCAAAACACATTCCGTTGCTCTTGGAAACAAAATCAATGTCATCACAGTAGAGAAGAGTGTTTGCTTTCCCGTAAAACAAGCTGCCCGACATTTTCTTACCCGAAGGCCAAATTTGTTCTTGGAGTAGCGTAGCGTAATGGTCACTCTACAACAAATCAAGGTAAGGCCAGAGCCAAAAATAAGTATGTTTCAAATTTAATATAAAATAACAATTTCATACTGATTTTTGTGTATCATTTTTCTGCTTCACTGCATTATAAGTTAAAATCTAACAGCAACCTTTGCAACAGCTACAGAGGCTGCATCCATTTTCACTGGGTGTGTTGGTTGGGGAATATGATAAATTCCTTCCTCTGCTCTTGAAGAAACAATAATTGGATCCACTCAGAGCTGCAGCTGCTTGAGTTTCAGCAACAATCTTTCTCCACCAGCTGTGGGGCAATATTGTAAACAGAAGCAGTGCAAGCTCATAATAACCTTCAAATAGATGCACAATGTCCCAAGTGGTTTTAGCACCACAAAAAAGGGTGCCAGACTAAAGATGATAAGTTTAGATGTTGCAAACCTGATGGGTGAAGCCCATTTCAAAATGCGTTATTCCTCAACAAGATTGACATATTGTAATAAATGAAGTCATCATTTCATATTTGTCAAGGCCAATTTTACCATCGGGCAGAGTGAGGCAGTTATCTCAGCTGTAGAAGTAAACATACCTCTATAATGATGGGTAGCATATACATTTAATAAGTAAATAAATAAGAATATCCGTACTTAGTTTGTCCAACTATATGGCTAACCTGCTGCTTTCTGATGTCACGCTTTCTTGGCACATGTAAGGTGAGAGATGCCACATTATTCACTCACACACATGAAAGGTAGGATATCTTTGATCTCCAGATCTTTCAAGCATCAACCATTCTTGATTTATAGTACATTTATTATATTAATTAGAAATAATAATTTCTAATAAGGCAATATAGGCTTGAAACATGTTGTCCAATGGAAGCATACCTAAGCTGTTGAACCGCTGAGGTATGTGTGCCTAGCCACTTCATCTTCTTACTTTTCCTCCATTCACTTCCCAGCCAGTAATAATTTTGTTACAATCAGATGCAATTGAGGCCAATGTTATACTGCAGAAATAAGATTTCAGTTTTCCTTTGAATCATAGAATAGAAAGAGACATCATTTTACTGTCTTTTTAGGCAGATCTTACATGGCCAAATGTGTCCACTGAATGCTCGAAGTAGGTTTTGGGAGCAAACACCCAAAACATCCCAAATTTTCTGCCTGGTTGCTGGGTGGCATGGACATGGTGGGCGTGGCCTAGTTGGTTTCCTGCACCATGGCAGGGGAGCGTTTTTGCCCTCCCCATGCTCTGGAGTCTTTCCTTGAGCCTCCCCAGGTTCCAGAGGCCCTCTGGAGACTGGAGGTGGGCCTATTTTTGGCCTTCCTGAACTTCTGATAGGCCCATTTTTCACTCTCTCTGAGCCTCCAGGCATACCTTGTACTTACCTGCATCCAAAATGGGTCACA
>JAPKID020006034.1:0-10837 GCA_026931265.2 Tropidonophis doriae | reverse complement strand
CCAAAGGGACTCGGGGCGGCGTACAGGGAAACAATAAAATATACAAAAATACAAAAAATTAAAATTAGAATTAAATAGCATTGGTCGTGACTACTGGTTTTCATAATTTTGGTCCTGAAATTCTATTACTACTACACGTCTACTGGAAGGCCTTGATATATATTAATCATGAACTGGTACTTGTCAGGCACCAGGCAGGGTAGAGTAGAAATGTTTCCCTTTCTTACCCCTATGTTTTTTCTGCTATTTAAAGTGCTGCCACTATTAATAAATGAGCTGAAAAGAAGAGAAAGTCAGAAGTATTAGAGACAGAGGGGAAAAAAGAGCTGAATAACTTTGAAGGTTTGCAGTTTCAGTTTATTGCAAAAGAGATAGTGGTTTGGAAATACCCTATTGAGTGTTTAGTTATACTTAGCTTGAGTCTAAAAAAATATGACATGAGTCTTCTAGGAGACAAGACTATCTAGTCATGAAAAGGGTTTTATTAGAAGTATCAACCTAAATATTATAAAATGTGTTGTTATTAAAAATCAAGATTACAAATACCTTCAAGCTTTGTAAAAGCTGTGGATAAATATTCACAGTGACATCTTATCTCACACATTGAACTTCTGGATGTGCTGTGTAAAGACGTTGGCTGTGGAAAATAATGTATCTAATGAACAATTCTGAAAAATTAGTAGACCAAGCTTCATGATCCAACTGATTACTCATAAAGAAAATATCAATATTATTTAACATATATGACACATTCCCCTGAGCATTAAGATATATTTCAATAATGTTAACTAGCTATGGAATGAAATTCTTATAAATTGAAAAATGCACTGATTTCTCCCTATTTAATTCTCCCCTATTTATCTCTCCCCTGTTTAGAAAACCATCAGGATTTGAGTCTTAGATTATTATACTGTGGAAGGGGGAAATAATAAAATAAGGGAGGGAGGGAGTCTCCACAAGCATTTGGAAGTAAGATTAGATACCATTACATTATGCTTAATTTGTTTTATGATAAATAATAAAAAAAATGCTTGATCTGAAGATATAGAGGAAAATCAGTCACTACATAAAAATATGTAATGAAATCAAGAAGCAACCAGATTTGTTATGGATTTCAGGAAGATGTTTATGGCTTTCCAAATTTCCCTTTTCGTGTTTAAGTCAGTTCTCGCTTTTCAGGAGTGAAGAGGGTTAGAGAAGGAGATCTAACTCAAGAAGCCCCATTGAGTCATTGAAGAGACAAGAACTCATGTTCACTTGTGCTGAGGGACAATGTTGATCAATAATCCTTTTGGTTGTTAGACAACCTGGTACAGGTGCATAATAGCCTCAGAGCTAGAGTAATTCCCTCCTTGAAACCAATGAAAAAATATAGCATAGCACATCATAGCTATCATATCATATCTATCATATCTATCATCTATTTATCATATAGAATAGTATGTATACTTTTTTAAGTTTTCAGATTGTTTAAAAAATGGGCAAAAAAATTAATTATTCTCTTATTTCTGTCTTGCCCGCAAGAAGCCAAGGATATTTATTTGCCTGTGGATTTTCTTAGAGTGTTAGGAACAATCGGTCAATTTAGCTCAGTTTGAGGTTAGTCACATTGTCCAACAAAGTATTTATGCCCATTTCTGTGAATTCTTCAACAATTTAACCTACCTGATCCAATTCCCAAGTTTCAACAAGGTGACACCATTTGTTCAACAACAAAAAATATGTTGAGATAATAATTATCTGGTATAGAATTTGTTTTAGATAAACTGTTATCCAATTTATTGATTTTATCCCAGTTGCTATTCATCTTTTGAAGGAATTAATCATTGATCAATCTTCACAATACCTTTGAATTCTGTTTTTCCTGTATGCTGAACTGAATTTTGCTTATCACTAAAAGATACACACAATGACATTCTTTTGTAAAACACCTCTTAAGGAAAAAAGAGAAAGAATACATGAAGCAATTTAGTACAGAGAGATGTAATTGAGTTGAAATGAATAAAATGAAGATTGGCTATATTTGTACAGATGTGTGCTTACAGAGTTACATTGAATTCTTATGTCACAAAAACAGACTGCTGATCGCATTTTGGGTTAAATTTGATTGATGTGTTTAAAATAATTGCAAATATCACCATTGGAAGTCCCCTGTTGGAGATTAGTTATTGTGCCACTCCAGACTATCAAACAAATTTCTATGCAACAAAATTAGCCCAGATTGTACTGTATTGTAGCTTACAGTCAACGAAGAACCATCAAATATTCTCAGTTGAACATTTTAAATGCAAAAGATGTGCCCAAATTATTCTTTTAAATCCTGCCTTAGAGCTGGTAAATGTCAAAGGAAGAGTGTGTGCAGCTGCTATTATGGATACTGCCATTGTCTGTACATCAACCTATGCAAAAGCATCCTCTCCATTTCAGTAAACAGTAAAGTCTTCCAGTCAAACACAAAATTGACTTTACAGACAAATCCACACAGTTTTCTTGCCAAAAAGTGGCCTCAGTCCCCTGAATTTCCTGTGTTCTCCATCCAAGTACTTAACAGGTCAGATCCTACTTAGTTTATCAAGATTAAAGATAGGTATATACTGCCACCTAGCATGGCTTCAGTTCCTCTATACTTCTGTTTACTTAGTAGTTACATTGCCCCTTTTTCATATAAAATTGCCAAGGGGGAATTTTAAGAAGACTGAAAAGAGATTTGTAGAACTTTTGGATCTACTTCCATGCAGCCAGAAAATTCAATTACAACATTTGAAAAATGTTTAGCTTTGTATATGATGTTAGTAATTCATTTACTATAATCAGCAGAAGATATCTCTTCAGGCATTAAACATGAAGAGACTTCTGGCCAATAAATTAAGCAAAGTTGATCTACCAATATAATGCATTATGTCTAATTGTTTAGCATTGTGAAAATAAGCCATATAAAAACATACAATTAAACTTAAATAAAGCACGCTGCAATCTCAATAGGGAAAAAAATCAAATGTAACCAAACTTAGACATAATGATTGGCAGTTCAGCCAAACACTCTAAGATCCATGTGGCTTTAGAAATTAGCTCAGTTCAGGAACTTCCTTGGGGTAAGGGGCTGCAACTATGCCACCTTGATATTCTGACACCATCCTATGTATATGTCAACCCTGAAGCTGGGCTGACCAAAGCCATTTTAAAGCTTCAGTGTTGCCACACTAGAGCTGAGAGATAGGGAGGAGGGAATAGAAATAACTGGGGTTTTGTAGATAAAACAAAATACTTTCTCCTGGGAACCAAGGACATTCCCACAGGTGGCCAGAGGAAGAATTGCTGTTACCAGGCAACAAGATGGCATCTTGACTGGACCATGCAACTGATTGACTGGGAAAGGGGAAAACTTTTACTTTTTATTAAGGTCCAAAACGTGGGAACATTCAGAGTCACTTTTCACCAGCCTGTGCCAATATGCTATGTCCAATAAAACTATTCTTTGAGGAACTCATCTGCCTCGTAGTTTTGTTGGCTATGGGTGTAATACTTGGAACCCTAACAGTGTACACCCCTGGCTCGGTCCAATAAACTAAGTCAGCACCTATTCTGTATTTTTGCCCTAATTTGGTCGCTTTATTCCAGTTTATCTTTGTATATGAATTATAGTTGTTTTATTAAAATTATAATATGGCTGAATATGTTTATATAATTAAATCAATATTTTAATTGCATTTAAAGTTAAGTTGTAGCTCTAATTCCTAAGTATTTGTTCAAATAAGCCAACTAGTTCCTGCTAATGTTCTAGTGCTAATGTCACTAATGCAATACAGCTTATCAGACAAAATAGGAAATAACATAGGAACACTGCTGTTTGGTGTAGAATGTATTTTTACCCACTGAACAACTACAAAAATACATTGAAAATAGATATATTAAAATGGAAAGTTGTGGGGAATCTTGAGTAGATGAAGTGCTGACTTATTATCTTTTCATGAAGCCTAGGCTGATTTAACTCCCAAAAGATACTGTGTTAAAATAGTGCATACTTTACAGAAACATATCCTTCCTTATCAACGTTAGAATTTGTCTTGAATAGATAATAGGATAGAAATAGTAACAATCATGTAGCTCGGTTTCTACAACACAACTGATTGAATCAGCTGCTTCAATGGACAGTTACTCATCCTTCCACATAAGCAGCAGAGAATCAGGAGAATCAGGATGTGGTCAGAGAATCAGGATGTGGTCATTTCAAAGTCTTTCCATCCACTACAAAGGAGACTGGGCAATGTTAGTTGCTTCTGGTCTGGTGCATCTTATCACATGCAAATTAAAATTAAAATTAAATTAAATCTCTCTATTGTCACCATTAACTGGTGAGAACACAATAGCTGGTGGGAGCATCATAGCACATTAACTATCCTAAACATTAAGAATGTTGCATGAATAGGACTGGTGAGTTGCATCTTCTATCTCAAGTCCTAATTCGTAAGATCCATAACATTGAAGAGATACAGTAAGAAGGATACATAGACCTACCCACTACTAATTGCACATTATTATTTAATTGAATGTAAAGAATAGTCTAAAGGTTATGTCCATGAAAAAAAATGTTGAACATAAAATCAGTATCAACCTGATCAGCAGGAGCAGGAGGACTTTATCCCACCTTTTTTATAAATAACTTAAGGTGCTAAGTATTGGGGGCTATCTCTGTTGGGAGACAGAAAGTTGTGCAGCTGAATGTGCAGCTAGAGAAACGTTGCTGGTAAACACAAATAGTATCCCACATACTGTTAGTAAAAACAAAGTAGCTTTACTGGTGTTGTAAAACTAAATTACTGCCTCACAAGCAGCGGTAGCATATAGTGAGTCAAACAAAGTCCTTAACAAACAAACTATTGCTTACAGTCAGCAATTCACAATTCTAACTTCTTCACGTAGTCAGTCACAACAAGCAGTCAGTAATCAGAGAGATACCGAGCAGAGAGGGCAATTGCGTTCTGCTGACTTCCTCTTACAGTGGAGATAATTACAGTCTCCAATTACAGACTCTAATTGCATTCCAACAGTCTTAAAGCCACAATGACCATTTGTCATCATGGTATTTATATATTGCCTACCCAACTCTAGGAGTCTGCTCCTAACATACTTTGCCTTCTATTTTCGCCTTGTGAGCTGAGGAAAAAAGTGACTGGCTCAAAGTTACCTAGCCAGATTCCATATATAAGAGAGGCCTAGAACACTCATTCTCCTGGTTTCTTGGCCCACACCTTCACTACTACACCAAGCACATTGGAACAGGCATTCATAAGAAAATCTTTCCATAACTTCTTTCATTCCTACCATAAAGTCTCAGTTTCTCAGAGAGAATACTACAATTCATATTTCTACCTTCTTCTGTCCTATGACAACTAATGTGAAATTTTGAGCCGTATCACTTGTGCAGTGCTCCTGTGTAGCATCGAATATAGGTTTACCATTCAAACGTATTTGTGAAAACAGGATTAATTTAGTGGGCCAGGTTTGAGTTTTATTTCATTTCATTTCATTGGACTTCTATATTGCGCCACTCTCCCAAAAAGGGACTCGGGACGGTGCACAGGAAACTAAAAACATGAATATAAACATGTATCAAAAGAATACATCATAAATATCGATAAAATCTTATTAAATTAAACTAGACACTGTGCTAAAAACAGTGTAAAAACCCAATTGTTGAAACTTAATTTAATTTAAAATCAGTCGGTAAAATAATCTCGGGGAATTAGACCAGGTCAGCTAAATGAAAGAAGTGTGTCTTTAGTAGGTGGAGGTCCTTGATGTTCCTGAGAGCGGGGGGCAGCTCATTCCAGAGGGCAGGGCCCACCACAGAGAAGGCCCTTCCCCTGGGCATCACCAGTCAGCATTGCCCGGCTGACGATACCTGGAGAAGACCCTCTCTGTGGGAGCGAATTGGTCGAAGGGATGTATGAGGTAGGAGGTGGTCATACAAATAATTAGGCCCCGTGCCATGGAGCGCTTTAAAGATGATGGTCAACACCTTGAAGCACACCCAAAAGGCCACAGGCAGCCAGTGCAGCTCACGCAGGAGAGGTGATATATGGGACTGCCAGGAGGCGCCCAGGATCCCCCGCGTTCTGCACTAGCTGTAGTCTTCGGGTGCACCTCAAGGGGAGCCCCATGTAGAGAGAGTTTCCATAGTCCAGGCGGGATGTCGAGAGTGCATGAGTGACTGTGCAGAGGGCGTCCCAGTCTAGTAAGGGGCACAACTGGCAGACCAGGTGAACCTGGAAGAAGCCCCTCCTGGCCACGGCCATCACATGGTCATCCATGGACAGCCGAGAGTCCGGGAGGACGCCTAGATTGGGAGCCCTTTCCATGGTAACCAATGACTTGACCCCAATGGCCAGTGTTGGTGTGAACTGGCTATATTGGGACGTCAGAAACCACAGCCACTCAGTCTTGGACGGGTTGAGTTTGAGTTTGTTACTCCCCCATCCAGGCCTGTATGGCTTCCAGACACTGGAACATCACCTCAACGGCATCATTGTGGTGGTTTCCCAGAACTTGTATTTATTAGACAAAACCTTTCTTTAACTGAAATATTATGGGGCAGATGTGTCATATTCAACAGTGCATCATACAATGCAGGAGGTCATAGATTCATTCTCAATCTCAATCTCAGCAACCTTAAGATCTGTGGACTTCAATTCCCAGAATTCCCAGAATTCAATTCCCAGCTAGTCTCTCTCTCTCCCTCTCCCTCTCTCTCTCCTTTTCCCTTCTCTTCTCTCTCCCCCCTCCCTCTCTCTATCTCTCTTTTTCTCTCTGCTCCCCCACCTCCTTGGGTATGCCTAAACGTGCTGTTAGATACTAGGCATGGAGACAATCCAAATCAGGATGTGCCATAGACAGAGAGTTGCCAAGCCACAAAAAAGATGTCCTCTGGAGAATAAATACTCAAGTCCAGCCAAAACAAATGCAACAAAGAGCATCTATTTAAGAATCTTAATATCAGATAACATTCCACAATCCTCGAAATGTTGCTTGAATGTCTCTCTAGCCCGCACTAATATTTTTTTTCTTTTTCTAGCTTCTTTGATCAAATCTTTGGAGAGGTATCTGTGCACTGATATAATTATGCAAATGCAGCATTTATTAATTCTTTTTAAAAACCATGCCACTGAAGAAGTGGGAAACATGCCAAAGATGATTTCAGACCAGCGAGAAACTAAAAGTTAAATGAAACGGAACAAGGCTGCTGGTACAGATACAGATGGAGAGCTGTAAATAGCCTTTTCAGACTCAACCATATATTCAAATGCTCAGCCTTGATTTCTCAATATATTTTCATAAAGTTTGAACCATTTAACTTTCTTGCAGAATTAAACTGAAAGAGTGTATCAGCCCTGTAGTAGGTAGCAGAAAAACACAGTTTTCTGAAATCTGCCAAATTGTTGTGGCTCTTTAAGCTTCTGAGCAACTACAGTGTGGTCTGAATACCTGTAGCATGGAATATGATACTGTAAAATGATTTGGCTTAACCTCTACTGTATATTATTATATATTACCTGAATATTTTCATATATTATTCATTAGCTGCACTCTGCAATCCAGCCATGAAAGACAATAATTTGGACTGCTGTTTTCACAGGAAAAGAGAGCTATCGATCAAGCAGTAGGTATATTCAGAGTAAAGCATCTTTTATCCTGGTGTTTATATAAACTAGTCTGGAAATTCTCTGGTGGGTTTTTCGGGTGTCAGGTGGAGTTGTGGCATATTCTGACATGCTAATGGAATGATCTGAGAAGGGGAAGAAACATTATGCCATGGTGACTAGATAACCACACTGTTTTTCAGAGCAAAAATCATATATTGCAAGTATAGATCGCGCCAAGAATTTCCTCTTTTCCAGCTAGAGTACCTCCCACTGAGCACCACATCAAAGAGCATAATATTAACCTGGTATTCTTTAAAGTGTCTTCTTCAGCTACTACAGAAGACTGGTTCTATAAAATCTAATGTTACTGAAACAGAGACAATTAACGTAGGGCTCCCAGATCTGAGCTACAAATCACTAGCCCCCTATTAAATGACAGCAAAGATTCAGCAAGAAGAGACAGGAAGGAGTTGGAATTTGACAGCAAAGAGCAAAGAATTTGAACCTGACAGCAAACTGCGAAAGCAAAGAGTTAGAATTTCCTGTATCACTATATTGTCTTCTAATGGCCATTCAGATTTTACAGCATAAACTTCCAAGGAGAAGATCAGTTGCTATAAAGCACTGTCTCTTTCGTGAAGTCATCCTGAACAACTCTGTTGCATGGTATTTGACTTAAGTTTCAGTTATGTTGCCTGCATAGCTATTTCTTACCATTATTATGGACAAGGCCAACTTGAATGGCATTGGACAATGATAAGTAGTGCTTCTTCCCCCAAACCCCCAATAAAATCACTGTGTAAATTAGTCCATCACTGAATCCTAGCACTACTAGGAGAATAAATGGACATTATCCATCACAGAGTTCAGCAACATGAAACAGTTGCTTTATGGGATCTCCATAGCTGTAGACTAAGAAGAAACATAACATTTCACCCCTCCTTATACAAAACCAAAGGCCATTTCCATTTATTTTGTCAAGCACTTATAAATCTCTATGGGAAAATGGCAGCTGAAGCAATACATAATATATCCATCATTCAACACATGTATCCCAATCAAAAGTCTATTAGAGTTAGGTTGCATCTAATCACTGTTATCATTGTACTTCATGGATGTTCATGCATGGCAGTGGAAAACTTAGCTTTTTGGTGCCAATAAATGATAACTCCAATTAAACCATACTGTTTTGGTGGCAATATGGAATGATTTACAAGCATCATGAAGGCTATTTGAATTATGGGGACAAAAAAGGCCAAAATATTCTATCTATATGAAGAAATAATACATTTTGCCTCTGCTTTGATTTGGACATTTTGAACATTTTATAACACATGATGTACTATAAATTGTGAGGTCTTGTTTCTGCTGTTCCACACACAGATTTTATTGAAGTTAACGCATTAACCCTAATATCAATATCCCAAATGTTACAAGTGTGGTTCTCAGCATGAGAAAACTGAAATAAAGAACTGTATGGCAAATGTTTAACTCACAGAAAGTATCAATGCATATGAAGTAGAAATATATGCCTGTCTATTTTGTACTTGTGTCAGTGAGGATATAGCTAATGTGGTGATATTTATTATTCACCGTCAAAACTGCTGTTACCCATGCTAGATAATTTATACAGATATTATTTCCTTGTAAAAAAAAGTGCATGCATCCCCCAGAAACATTACAATGCATATAGTGAATGCATGTACATCAATGTTTCAGCCTTTGAACATGTTGCAGATTTTTAAAAATTTGCTTTTGTGTGATATATGGAGTAGGGGCACAAGGTAGATGGAAATAAACCAATTGTTCACTAGGAAACATTTTGTGTAGAATCATCCCAAAGTCCACTACAATCCTTCCATAATACGCTTCTCTCACATCTAATATGGAATAAATTCTAGAAATCCTATTTTTTTGGTACTGCATTGTAACCTACTGACTGCAGTTTCTCTGTGTGGTTTTTATTTCCTCTCAGAAATAAAACTTGCCAATAATGTGATTAAAATCTATTAATCCTAAATAACCTGATTTCCCATGCTGATAGTACAAATGGATGGAGCTACTACCTCATTTATGTGGCTGCAAATTGTGAGTTGTGTCAGTGTTTGTTTTTCCTTCTTTAGATCGTTACCATTTTCTCCAGCTGCACTAATCCTTGAGAGAGCTAGGATAGTCTTATCACTGCAGAATATTCCAATTTGTTTACATGGTTAGTTTCACCCCCATCATCACCACAGCATTCCTTTGGCTAAACTTTATTATAAAACCTGTTTGGTTCTATCAGAATGGGGCGGGGAAAGATCAATCATTCCAAGACTTTTTTTTTAGTATCAAATTAATTCTCCCATATGCTTAAACAAGCTTATAATACAGGTGTGATTTTTTTTGACACCTGGTTCAATAGGCATGGGCAATTGAAAAGAATATTCATATAATTGTAAGCCCATAAAAGCCAGTTATCACCATTGAATGTGATATATAGTCTCGTTGATCTTCTGATCAACATCTTGTCAATCTGGCCTGTTGATCCTACTGCTAATATCTGTTGTGAAAATTCAAGGATTCAAAAAAGAACTTGTTATCAGTTGAGACTGGCAATCATGTACCTCACAACCTCAGTTCTTAAAATAGAATGCTCCACTGAAATCAGATGGTTAGCAAGACTTTGGCTTAAAGTTCCATGTCTTTGAAGAAAATTAGGATATATCTTGAGTGGTAGCACAGATCACAAACCTGCCTTTGCTTAGCTCTATGCAATATTCCTCCCAGCCTTCTGCCATTATTTTCTCATGCACCCCTGTTTTACTGAAAATTAAAAGCACTGATAATTCAGCAATCATGATAGGCACATCACAGGAATTCAAAGTAAAAATGACAGGCAGAGAAGCAAGAGGAGGAGTGGAGTTATTCTGACAGGGAACATGTGCTCGTAAAACAAATCCATCCAATGCATCTTAGTGTCAGAAGAGGGAGCTGGAAAGAAGGTGAAAGTCAGCCTTTATTTTTGCTCTTGCCAAATACTGTGAAGTCTTGAAATAAATTTTTGATAGTCTCTTGCTAACTAGAGCAGCACAATTTTCAAACAACAGGGACACCCACCTTGCAAAGAACCACCATGAAATCTCAAGTGCCCAGGTTTGTTTGTTTGTTTTTTTAATGAAGGGTGAATATCTCTCTCATACACACATATACACACA
>JAPKID020006033.1:0-10837 GCA_026931265.2 Tropidonophis doriae | reverse complement strand
GAATGCATGGATTTATGATATAACATGTATGTATTTCTTTCCACTTTTTATTGAAATTGTTTTTACATGAAGCATCGTAAACGACCACCATCTCTGACATGGAAGCTCTAAAATATTTCTATTGTAACTTCTTATACCCCTATCCTTATAAAATTGAAAAACCAATTAAAAATTGCTTTATAAAAAAAAACATTAATGTAACTCTTGTCCCATGACAAGTTGTCCTCCAACAAATAGGCCATGGTGGGTTGACTTCAGTGAGTTGTTCTAGTCCTCTTATGAACAGCCCTTAGTTGCCGCTTCTGATTATGTTAATTTTTTTTAACTTGCATTATTGATCTTCAGTAACTCACTTGTAATAATCCAATAATAAATTGCATTGTTCCCAATTTTCATATTTTTGTTGAAACAACTAATTGACTATCTTCTTTGGTTGACAGGACAGTGATATCAATGCAATGGTCAGATACATGGAGAATATTGTAGATATCAGTTCTGAAGGTGAGATAGCACGTTATTCAGTTTGATTACAATATCAACCATTGGATATTCTTGGCTTGTTGTATAAAATGCTTAGTCAATGCTTTGTGCATGTAAAAGAAACTTGAAGTTCTTTATCCTAATCCAGAAGTAAGTGCAAAAGTCAGTCTAACAGAAAGACTAACAGCAAGTTCAATATATAGTAGATTTTCTCTCCCTTGTTGGTTGACTTTGGATAGAGTTCAAGAAAAGAAGTTGACTTCTGGTTTAACCTTGTTCAATTTAACACATCAGCTGGGAATGAGTGAATAGAGAATGGGGAGAAAAATTATAGTTGATGGCTGAGGTCTTATTTAACATCTTGACTTTTGGTCTATCTCTTCTAATAATGCAGCAGGAACACATCTATTGTTTTGAAAGGAGGCATTTGAAGTTTTGTTATTTTTAAAAAAATAAGATTGACTATTGATCAATCACTGGGTCCAGAAATTTACTCTTCCAAGCTTTTGGACTCATACAGGAGCCCAACTTTAGGGAGCTTCTCCCTACTGGAATATGGGCTTTGGGCTATTCTGTAAGTCATATTTATATGGTGCCTTCTTATTGGTTGATTGGTTTGTTGATGGCAGCCATCAACACACTAGAAAACTATAGTTCCAAATCATTCCTTTTCATTTCTTTGTAATCAAAACTCCAGTTTTTAAAAGAGAAAAAAATCATATCCTATATTATCCCACAGCAGAATACAGGATTCTACAAAAATAACTTAACTATAATACAGGTGATGCCAATCACCTAGATTTCTTTTTGAAGCCTTAGAAGGGGTATTTAAAACCACCAAACATGCCACAAAGTACCAATAAAACACTAGACATAGCATCATTCCAGAGATTAGAAGAAGACAGGAACAGAATCAACTTACAACAGAAGACAAAGTAGCTGTCAGAAACCTAAAACAGGACCAGACCAGTGGTGGGGTTTCTCCTGGCTCGCACTGGCTTGCAAGAACCAGTTGGTGAAATTTAGCGAGCCGGTGAGAGGAGGTTTCACGGGCGGACCTGGAAGTAAGTCTGCCCCGCCTCTTTCTTTCCAACAGGAAGGAAAGGGAAAGAAGCCAACCCGTCCTTCCAAAGTCCAGGCTCCAGAGCCAGGCCATCACTTGAGCCAAGCTGACTGAGCTGCCCCTTTGGGATGCCCCTCCCCTTTCACCCCAAACTGCGCCTTTCCCGCCTTTGCAAGCTACTGTTTCTACAGAGCGAGAGACTCTTCGCTTTGAAGCAGTAAGTGAAAAGAGGGAGGGGAAGGCTCAGCCACATGCACCGAACTCTTGGCGAGACCTCCCGGCTGCTGCATTCTAACACAGGGGATAGGGGCGAGAGGCTGGTCAGTCGCCTCTGTGCCCACTGCTCATTTTGTCTGGGTTGGGTTTTCCTCGGGGTGAGACGTGGCAGCACTTTAACTCAGGCAACTCAGGGAACTTTGGGGAGGGGGAGCCTGGGAACTACTGGGAAAAAGGAGAAGGAAAATCCTTCTGCTGTTTGAAGAAGCCATGCGGCCTGCACTCCCTTCTCTTTCACAGCCGCCTCATTTCCAGTTGGGGGGGGGGGAATCATGGAGATTGAGGGAAAAGATGGATTTCTTCCCCCCCACCCCCATTGGAAATGGGGTGATTCCAGCAGCTGCGTTTTGCCTTGAAACTTGCTGTCTTAGCAATCCGAAGGGGACATTCTCCCAGCAGCATCTCAGGCACTCCCACCCTTAGCTGGGAGGGAGTAAGGACAGCTGGGTGCAGTTTGGTTTCTCCCGGCTCCCATCAGATCATTGGGGGGCCTTGCGCACCTGCTCAGCAAGAGAGAAAGTTGCCTGGGAGAGTTGCTGCTAGGAGAATATCCCCTTGGGGTTGCCGGGGCAGCACGTTTCAAGGCAAAACGCAGCTGCTGGAATTGGTGAGCATGCAACTTAATATGAGAAGCATGCATTACCAGGAGCAGCAGCAGCAGAAACAGCCAACGTCACCCTCACCCCTGCCCCCAATATCCAGCGTCCTCCTTGGGAGGCTCGCAAACCTCTTGGGAGGCAACCACCAGCAGAGTCTCTGGGTGAGCTGGGTGGAGGAAGGGGGAAACTGCTGGAGCTGCATAGCCCCATGAGTTTGGGGACTTCTGCCCCTCGTGCCACACTTTGCAGCCACTGGAGCCCCACATGGACCTCTTCATGGCACAGGGCAACCTGATTCTGGAGATTTCCTCCCCCAAAAAGACCACCCACTTGTCTCTTCAGATCTTGTGGCTTTTTTCTGGGGGTTCTTTTAAAAAACGCCTCTCCAGATGAACTTGAATGATGCTGCCCATCTCTCCCTCTCGCAAAGTGACCTCGCAAGTTCTCAAGATTGTCTGGAGAGGTGTTTTTTAAAAGAAACCCCAGAAAAAGCTGCAAGAACTGGAGTGACAGGTGGTTGTCTTTTTGGAGTCGGAGGATTTCCCGAACCATGTTGCCCAACACCCCACAAGAGGCCCATGTGGGGCTCCAGTGCCTGCAAAGTAAGGCATGAGGGGCAGCAACATGCCACCCTGGTCAACCAGTTTATAATTTGGGGGAGGCAGCCCTCGCTAGGGATTCCCCCTTCCTCCGACTGGCTCTCCACCTCCTCCTTTGCTTAGGCTCCCTTCCTACTTGGCACAGAAAAGGGTCTCAACTTTTATCACTTGCCCACCCACCTATTCCCCCCCGCGTATTTGGGCACTATGTTGGGGGAACTTGGGTGTGACTGGTCTTGAACGCACATTTTCCTCCCCCCTGCCCACCTCCACGCTTTTGCAGATTGGCTGGCTGTGGAGCATGGGCCCTTTTTGAAGCTGGGCTGAGTCCTTCCTTGGGATGGATGCTCATACATGAAGGGCACAGGCTAGGACCAGGTGCCCTCATCTGTTTCTCCCAAGGGTGCTTTTTTTTCCCTCCAAGAGGCAATTGGACTTTCTGGTTTTTCTTTGATGGTGTTTTGCTTCTCCTCCAGGAAGCTTCTTCAGCTCTGAGGAAGCTTCTGGAGGAGCCGAAGAAGCTTCTTGGAGGAGAAGTGAAAATCTTCAAAGAAAAAGCAGAAAGTCCAGCTGCCTCTTGGAAAAAAAAGCATCTTTGGGACATCCTGGATGATCAAGAATCTCGATAGACATCCCTCATCCTAGCTTTCTGGTGCCTCCTAGCCTTGCTTGCCTTCCATCCCTTGTGGTGGCCACTCTCTCAAAGCTCATGAGAGTTGAGCATCAATAAGTCCTCTTGTGGTATTTAGGGTGGCTGAGGGTTCAGAGGTAGAACACACCCATGGTTTCCTGATTGCCAGGGCTATTTGGGAAATCTAAGTTGGAGAGACCTGATCTGTCCTGAACTTTTGAAGCTGGTGGACTCTGGATAAAAGTCAAAACCCGGGCTTGAGGCTGACCTAGAGGTTTTTGTTAAAATCCTGGTTCAAGTTTTAGAGAAAGACTTATTTCACACTAAACTTGTGACTCTTTCATCAAACCTCAGAGTGATTTAGAAAGAAAGAGAGAAATAAAGAGAGAAATAAAGAGAGAGAAAAGAGAGAGAAAGAAAGAAGGAATGAGGGAGGGAGGGAAGAGGGAAAGAAAGAAAGCCAAAGAGATACACACAAGAAAGGAAGTAAGGAATGGAGGGAGAGAGAGAGAAAAAAGAGAGAGACAAAGATAGAAAGACAGGGATTAAAGTTAAGGAGGATTGGGGGTTATGTTATTTTATATACTATGATGGGGAATATAGGGGATAGTATATTTGTTGGATGGAGTGTATTAAAAACCTTGATTTGGGGAGCGGGTGTGTGTGTGAAAGGGGGAAAAATTTTGTATGAAGAACTGATATTTGTATTATGTTTGATGGAACAATAAAACTCTTTTTACAAACAAAAAACAAAAAACAAGTAATATTCCAATATGCCCAATATTCTGATAGACAGCGATCAATCATGTTCCACATAGCTGGCAAAACTAAAGAAGCAGGATAAGTACAAATTTCAAAGTTAGGTCTTATAATGCTACTCTGGAGTAAATGCAGAATGCACACACTTAATAACTGTTTTCCAGGTATATTATAGTAAATTAATACTATACTAGTAAATTAATACTAGCTCTTATATGGCCATGTATTCAATATTGATACTTGAATTGAATAACCATAATGTAAATTCAAAAGACAGACTAAATTTAGATTGGAAACTATAAATGCAAATGGCCAATAAAATTTTTGATCTGATCCACTAAACCAGGATTCTGTACCCTAGGAAAACTGGTTTACCTTGCACAGCACTGGAGGTCATATTCACAGTGTCCATAGATAGCAAAACAATCAGGACAGGGAAGGTCTTTGGGATAACAGAAACCACGAAGACGCCGTTGACATTCACTTTGACTTCCAGCAAGATCTATATCATAAATTAAAAAGTATACCGTACTTAAAAATCCTTTGTGCGTTATACTGTATAGAAATATGAACATATATAAAAGTATCTCATAGATATACATGCCTAAGCATGACTCTGAGTGAAATATTTTACCCCAAATTATACAGGTGTCAATGTATTTTCCCTCCCTCTCTCCCCATATATACACAGAGAGAATATAAACATATTCTCTGTAGATTTATATACAGTATATGCATATGAGATTATCTTTCTATGGAACAGAAATGGTATTATTATTGATTTGAATTATTATTTTAAAGGAGATTATTTGCAGCTCCGAGTTGATATAAGGGATTTTTGGTGATCTCTAAGCTTGGTTGTTTCCTTGCTGACATTTCATTACCCAAACTTGGTAACATCATCAATACTAATACTAGCACAAATGATGTCATCAAGCTTGGGAAATGAAAACAACAAGCACAGAGAGCACCAAGGACCCCTCAATTATTATATTATTTGAATTTATTAGCTGCCCATCTCCTATGGAATATTATGGCATGTAGGAATGACAGTCAAATATCTCAGAAGAGACCCTCCCTAGTACTGTGAAAGGAAGGGGTGGGTGAGACTTGTAAGATTCTGTTAATTTCACCTTACAATAAAGGCAAAGTTAGGATTGGTGTGGTTCTTGTCTGAGCTCCTTTGCAAGGCTGACATTGAGCCATGGGAAATCAGCAGTTGAGGAAGTGAGAACTATAAAAAGTATGGTGTAAAAAGTAGATGCTGTCCAGTATGTGTGGGCCTTGTTTATACACAAGTTTCTAAAATGTATACGTAATGGAATGCTAATATAGATACTTTACATATTATTTACAAGCATGTTCAGTACATCTACAATATCACTTTGAAAGGACCTAAAATATTTCATAAAGACATCTAGCATAATTCTATCTTATCTAGTGGTGGAGTTACGACTGATACGCCCCAGTAAGGGCATACCGGTGCCTGCTGAGAGCACTGGGAACCGTTCCATTCTGTTGATCCGGAGGGCCAACCTGCTCGCCCGCACTCCTTATCAGTATTTGAGCTCTTCAGGTGTTACATGAACATGCACAGAGTGTAAGGCACCTGTGCAATGCTGCACTGACCAACTGGAGTGTCACAGAGATGTTGCAGAGATGTCACAGGTGATAAGTATGTGGTGGACACTGGGCCCCATTACACTGTACCGGTTGCAATGGGATCCAGAACCCACCACTGATCTCATTCATTGTGACTATATTAATGTAGCTACATATGTATATTGCATCATAATGTGTTTAAAGATTGCTCATTTTTGTACCTGGACCAACCACAGCTTTCACAAAGAGAATCAAAAAGAAAAGATGATAGATCTTCATGGCTGATGGATGAAGTAAAAAGTTCAATTGTTCACGGACAGAAAGTACTTCTGTTGGGAAATAAAGAGTTAATATCCTCTTTGACAGAGGTGAATAAGGCAGATCTTTCTTTCAGCAAATATGAGAACTGCTTCTCTCATCCAGACCGAAACCATGTCTTCTTCCCAACTCTCACATAGGAACACCATCCATGGAAAACATCTGAGGCAGATTCCCATGCAACATGTTAAAATTCTGTGGTGCAGTTCCAAGATCTACGTCTACTTTAGCTGAGTCATTGGAAATACAACTATGAATAAGTTAGTGCTCCAAGAGAAGATGCTCACTTCTATCCAAACAATTTAGTGCATCTAAGGACTAGGGCAGTGGTGGCAAACTGGTGGCCTGCTCATACATCATGAGCAGGTCAGGTCCTGCCCCCCTCAACTCCATGAAGGGGAAAACATTATGAAATGTGTGATGGCAATGTGATATGGTGAGTTTGAAACCCATGAACTAGGGTTACTGAGACTCTATTGACTGGCAATCTCATAGTCTTTTATTTTATGGTCTCATAGTTCACAATGTCTCAATGCATAATGTCCAGTTTAGATCATCTATGATTGATTCAGGCTTCTTGACTACTTTCAGATTCATTCAGAGGTCAGGATGCACTGAACACAGATATATGTCTGCATATTAACAGAAGTTACACTTTCAAAATACTGTGGCTAAGAATACTCAAAGATTTAAAGACCAGGAAAAATGCAGAAATACTGCTATCTGGAAATAACCAGAATTCTTGCTGAATTCAACAGCAGATTAAGCAACCATGATCTTCCTTCATTCTTGCTCATAAATGGAGCCTAAGCAACCCTCCCCTGCAAATTCCACTTTATACTTTCTGTGGAAACATTTCTCTCCACACAATATATTTATAAAATAATAAAGGCAGGATATAAAGTAATAACATAATGAACATATGAACATACAGCTGTGTGGAAATAAAAAAATGCATTTAAATCATTGAGCTAGAGTAACAACAATGTTATTCCATTTGCATGTCAAACTGATACTTGCATAGAAAATAGATTCTAAGCAGTCTGTTCAGATATATTTCTTGCATTCCATCCCTGTGGGTTATACCTTTAAGGCAATCGGAGCATCACATTGCAAAATTATTTTTATCTATCAGTCTCTTTCTATTTAAGCGTGAAACATCCAATTCCTGGGCAAGAATGAAGAATCTATGAGTTACAGGTGCCCTGAACCCCTTAATTTTCTTTTGTGATTTCCAGAATCATGCAGCCCAAACTTGGGCAGAAACAATCCAAAAAGCCAAGTAAAACTGACACATTAAATGTTAGTATACCTGGAAAAAGCTTATTTCAAACCCCCGCCCCCAATAAGTCTTATGCCATGTCCTGTACTGAGATCTTTGTATATCGTCCTATTGTTCCCTTATATTATTCCCTCCACCATGATAAACTGAAACTAAACATATGGAGAAAGAGAGCTGCTATTCCTCTGGTAGACGCCCCCAGTGCATATGAAAGTCTGCCCTCCATCTCCCAATTCTCACCTTTACCAGGACCTATAGGTGGACAAAGACCAAATTTCATTGATGGTTGTTGCTTTTGTCTACAGGGTGTTACCTGATCCCTCCCACTTTCCTCTGGTTTTCCCCACCCCACACCTGGGAATAAAGGGATGCTACCATACCAGTAAGTAGGTCTATAGGAGGTTGAAAATTGCATTCAGACATGTTTGTCAGAATGCTCTATTTGCACCAGAAGGGAGTCACTAAAGGTTTGCAGAGTTTTAAAAGAGTAGTTTACCTTTACAGAACCATCTCAAGGATCTTTGAGAAAGAAATCAGACCCCGGCTTCCACATGTCAGAATGCAGAGGCTATGCACAGTGGTGGGGTTCAAATAATTTAACAACTAGTTCTTTGCCCTACATTTTGAGCTATTGAGAAACATCAAACTTGTTTGTCAAGTCTGGTTAGGGGGATTTTATTTTCTTCCTTCCTATGCAAAGATGAGAGGGGCGGAGGGAGAAAGTGTATCAGAAACAATTATCTTTTTCTGATAGAGAAACCAAGAAATGAAGGCAGCCTGGAGACTTTGTATTGTTTTCCTAATACCCACTTATTTACTATCTGAAGGAAATCCATCAAATTCCAAGTGAAAAAATAAAACAGAGACGGCTATTTATGCCAGGATGAGGCATAGGAGACTACAAGAAGAAGAAATGGGAGGAACTGAAAAAGCAACGCTTCAGACATTGCTTGACTGGTTTTAAATTTTATACAATGCACTGGGAATTTGATGTAAAATGGCAAGTCAGCTATTGGTTAAATCCTTCCTCTAATACAAAGGCACATTCAATTAAACAAACAAACAAACAAACAAACAAACATGGTGGAACACTGGGAATTATTCTGAAAGTTGAACTGGTGTTTATTCATAGAAAGTAAAAATAAATGATCCACTTTTCTCAGAGTTCCTTGTCATATTTTTGTCATTTAAGTCTAAGTAATATATAAGTGCTAGTAAATCATATCATTTATATACTAATAAATCGATACACAACATAAAATGTTCTACAAATGAACTAAATAACCAGGAAGTAAAGAAGGAAAATATATGATGAAATGGGTGGGGATATTTAAGTTTGGTTCTATTATATTTCTTGTGAATATTAATTTTATTCCTGTAAATGTTTGGCTCAGATGTTTGATTTATATTGGCATATTTCATATAAGAAACTGCTATTCCTATAAACAAGTTCTGAACAAACAACATAAAAGATATATTCATAAAGCAGCTTCCGGAAGCAAAATGAAATGTTCTCAGCTTTGGTAATTTTTTCGAAGTTAATGTTGGTGTGGCTCAGTAAATAGAAAGATTTCTATATGTCTCTATTTTATTATTGTTGCTGCACATGATTGGTTAAGCCAGAGATTTTTCAAATGTTAGCTCTTGTTATACAACAAGAACAGTGTTATATTAGATCATTTAGGACTTTGCTCAAATGTTCTTGGTTGTCGTGCCAATTGGTGCAACTGTGCCTGGCTCTGAGAAAACCAACCAAGAATACAGAAACAGGCAGGCAACAGCTTGTGGAGAATAGATGTTAGTCTCTTATCTAGCCTATTACACCTGGACATTTCCCTGAGTTGAAATAAGCACATTTCCCAAAATACCAAAGTTTCCCTCCCTCCTTCTCTCCCACACTCATATCTGGGAGCCAGTGTGGGTCAGGGGTGGGTTGCTGCTAGCATTACTGCCGGTTCATAACCCATGCCCCAGATGTGCACTGCAAATGGATTTGCAATTCAATGTAAAGTGTTCTTTGTGCATGCACAGAACTATTTACAGTGAACTCTGCATGTGCAGTCACAAAAATCCAAAATGGCAGTGAGGGAACTGATTTGGGGGCATGACAGGCCTGGGTTGCTGACGGTTCTGCAACCCAGGCCTGAATTCTACTACCAGTTCCATCAAACCAGGCCAATTAGGCAACAACTTACCTCTGGTGTGGTTAGTAGTGGAAGTGTTGGACTAGGGTTAAAGAGATTCAGCCATTCCTTAGGCATGGAAGACAGCTGGGTTATACTGGGCCAGTGTTCTCTCCCAACCCTAGACTGCAATCATTTATCCACTGACATTCACTTTTTCAAATCACTCGCTTTAATTGTAAAGGTCTTCAGTTCACAGAAGATAGTTTGAGACTGATATTTATTTGCATTACAAATACTCAAAAAGTTAGATTATTACTACTGTACGTAAAATATATAAGAAGAATATGATATCAGAAGAAGGACAATACTTATATGTTTGTATGTAAATATGACACAAACATGTTCGGCCAACCTTTTTACAGGGATATGTCACAAAGCAATTCTGAAAGTACCATCTGAAAACCAACATGAACTTAATGCAAGTAACCATCAGGATACAAATCTGATTTCCAAGGAAAAATATACTATTATATTCATGATATTGTGTTCATCTCAATCCAACCCATGAATAAGGCTGTCTCAAACAGTCTTTCCACTCTTTTCTTTAAATTGTATTTTGTCCTTAAACTGATATCAAGTCATGATAGATTAGAAGAATGTAAAATGTGAAGAGGAAGAAAATTGTAGCAATATGAATGTCAGTACCAATACCAGTATAACAGAGTTGGAAGGGACCTTGAAGGTATTCTAATCCAATCCCCTGCTCAATCAGGAGACCAGATACAATTCCAGACAAATGGCTTTAAATCTCCAGTGGTGGAACACCCACAACTTCTGGAGGCAAGCCATTCCAAGGATTAATTGTCACAGTCAGGTATTTTCTCCTTAGTTCTAGGTTGGTTCTCTCCTTAATTAGTTTACATCCAAGTTCTTTGGGAAATAGGTTAACCCTGTCTTCTTTGTAGCAGCCCCTTAGATATTGAAACTACTATTATGCCACCCCTTATCCTTCTTTTCATTAAAGTAGACAAACCCAATTCCTGCAACTGTTCTTCATATGATTTAGCCCTCAGTCCCCTAATCATCTTTGTTGCTCTTCTGT
>JAPKID020006032.1:0-10837 GCA_026931265.2 Tropidonophis doriae | reverse complement strand
CAAATAAAAAGCATGACTAGCCTTGGGGGGGCTTGCAGAGTGCTCCTGGGGGAGGGGGGATGTCAGAAATTAGCAAAAAACTGGCCCATTCATCGCAGAACGGACCATTTTTGTGTCAAATAAATTGCATGCATAGCCCTATGGAGGCTCATAGAGTGCTGCTGGGGTCAGTGGGGGAGCAAAAAATGGCCCGATTTAGGCTAATTTCTGCCCTCCCTAGCCCCCAGGAGCTCTCTGGAAACCTCCATAAGGCTACACACAGCCATTTTGGTGAAGGGGGTGGGGTTTTGGGAGGCAAAAAATGCTTTATTTATGTATAAGACACACCCAGATTTTCAGCCTTTTTTAGAGGAAAAAGGTGCGTCTTATACTCTGAAAAATACGGTATATATTTATGACTCGGATGCTGTCTTTCAGAGATCTGTATTAGCCATAATTCTCTATGATTGTCTCAATTTGTAAACAAATTAGAAGATGGAAATTCTATGTAATGGAAACCAGAAATATACTGCTGAACTGATACAAAATAAAAAAAGTTCTTTTTGGTTTTTTATAAGTCATGTTTTACAATGTCTGGATCAACAGTCCAGACATAGGCCACTTATGCTAATAAATAAATTAAGAAAACTAATCAAAAACCATTAAATAAAATAAAAGCAAACATTTGAGAGCTTTAAAGTAGTAGATTTAGCCTACTTATTTTTTTCAGACCCTGTTGAAAGGTGTCAATTGGTTTTTTCAACAAATATTGAATATACCCTGTGAAGAAATGATTATATAGAATGCAGGTAGTCTTTGATCAGCTTTTCTTACTGGAGATAGTTCTTTCTGTGGCATGGATAGCACAGCTGCAAGCCTAATTTAGAGTTCTTATTTTATCCAATGACGGGACTGCATCTATGTTTATCTATCCATATATTGTGATGGACAAAGGCCATTCTTTATGTGTCTACATTAGCTGAAATATACTTTGTAGTATATTTCCCCCAGTTCTTTCCCCCAGTAAAAGATGTCCTTCAGTTAATATCTAGCATCTTCAGTTGAAATTGGACACTAATAAGTATGTGTGATTCAAAGGTGTACTGGATTTTTATTGAAAACTAGAATATTTTAAAGATATAAATCTATATAATGAGAATCAGGGTGTCATGATTACAAGTGGCAAAATCCATACTTAATTCCCAATCTGACCATTAGATTTTATAGATAACAATAGACTAATCATTGAAGAAGAACTGTATAATCTGTAGTAGCTAAAATCCGCCTGATGAACGGAACTATTTGTTTCAAATAAAATACATTAATTTGAAAAAGTGCCTTCAAATTCCTCCTGGTTTTTGGATTAGACTATATCTCAATACCCCAACCTGCCCAATGTACAGCTTCTTGAGCTCCTAGATGATGAAAAGCTGATTTCTGCCTCAGAAATATTTCCCATTTCATCTGTAACTGATTCAGTTTTCTAGAAGGTCAGGATAAGTTCAAATTAAAAAGCAGGCAGCACCTGTGTTTAACCATAGAAATAGTGGAACTCAAAGCAAATCTGATGTTTTCTGGTCTTTCTCCTACAACTACAGAAGCGTATGGGATAGTAGTCCATGCTATTATTATCTATAATGCATAAAAAATACCCCTCCCCCAAAAGAAACTTTCATTGCCAAACCCCCAAATTAAAAATGTATCTTTTATAGTCCAACCAAAACTGAGGCTCAGCAGAGAAACAAGCAATAGCTCTGAATTTACTAAGTCTATAATAAACATACAAGTAAAAAATACTTCTTTGTGTTCAAAACTGAGCAAGTAGAAACATTTGTAACATAATTTGTTGCATAGTGTATAGTTACATAGAAAATAGTATACATAGTATATATAGCTGCATAGAAAAATAAGAGCACAGTACAAACAGTATATAACAGTGATGGCGAACCTTTTTCGTGTTGCGTGCCAAAAGTATGCGCACACGCACACACCTACACTCCCACGTGCCAGTACCCATAATGCAGTGCTTGGTCTTGGCGCATGCAAGGACCTCCCCCACAAATTTTCCCCATGCTCACGCACACATCTACCCCTCTCGCTTTTGGATCAATATTTGCTGGCACAAATGGCCTGCCTTTGCAGAGGCAACAGCAGCTCCTCTTCTGGGCAGCCTCACACTCTAGGCAGCGTGCATCCAGCCTCCCTTCCTGCTGCCCCGTGCGCCCGAGCAGCCCTTCCTCCTGCAGTTATTATTGTTGCCGCTGCTGCTGCTATTCTGGAGCCTTGCTACTCCCCCCCCCCAAGCAACTTCACTCCAAATTAGGCAGAGGGAGGGGAATGGTAAAGAAGAGGTGGTGGCCGTGCGCACAAGGGTTCCTAATCCTTTTCTCTCTCCAGTGTTCCTCCTGCGCAACTCTGCTGCCACAGAAGGGCAGCTGTAGCGGCGGGGGGAAAGCCAAGAGTGACTGGCCAGCTCAGGCACTCAAGAGAGCAAGGCAGTATTTGCTGCCTGGGTGGTCGGCTGTCCCTCTCACTGCTCCTTTCCCTAGCCGTGTTGGACTCTGAAGAGTTCAAGTGGCAGGTAAATGAAAACAAACAGCGTAAAGAAGTGTGGTTGGGGGCAGTCAAGTCCAGCATGGCCAGGGGAAGGAGCAGTGGGAGGGAAGCAGTGAAGGAATGATGACTGTTGTCTCCCCTCCCCTCCTTCTTGCTTTTCTCTGGACCTGCATCGCCAGACGGCCAGCTGAACTTCAGGCAGCTCCCCGTTCCATTGCAGGAGAGGTGGCTAGACGGGAGGGTTCTCTCACCTGCTGCCGGGTGAGGATAACTCTAAAAAGCCGCCTTGCCTCTTCCCCCCCTCTCCGAGTGGGAGTCTCCGAGAAAGGGGCCAGGAAGGTGGCGGCGCTTGACTGCAGGCGCATTTGCAATCTGCCTGAGGTTGAGCTGGCCAGCTGGCAATCCAGAGAAGAGCAAGAAGGAGGGGGGGTATTTTCTGGAGTGACTGGCCTAACTGGGTTGCCAGTGAGCTGTCATCACTGACCGCCAACTTGAGCAGGCAGTCTTGGCATTGGGTCCATACATTGGACCATGCCTCAGATGCCACGGCAGGCTTTCCCTTGTGCCGAATGTGGCAATTTCAATTTTTTTTCTTTTGCCCGCTTTCGGCTGCCAGATTGCTTCTCACCTGCCTCCCTCGCAGATTGCAGCGTGGGCGGATCCTGTTCAGGTTACTGGAAGGATTGCCACCACCATTTGTCATTGCAGCGGCCCTGGAGTGTTGGCCAGCGCTGGTCATACTCCGCAATTCTAGATCTGCTTTGGTGCAGCAGAGCTGTTGGAGGTTTATGCCCTTTCCACTGCAGCCTTTTTGATCAGCCCTGGCACTGCGGAGCCATTGCGGTTCATGCCATTTTCACCTCTCCACATTTGCAGCCATCAGTGAGTGGAGCCTCAAGCTCCAGGCCCTCTATTCCTGTGAACTCTGCCTCCTTGACTGTTGGCACCGGATCCTTATTTTGGACAGGAAGAGGTGCTGTACTCAGCCAATATCTCCTCATATTTAGACAGTGAGGACCTTGCCTTTAATTCCAAAATGGCGGAACGAGTCCTGGCAGGGAACAGCAACCACATGCTGCCTTTAACTAGCCAACAACGCAGGCCCTGTCCTAAGAAGAGTGATGCTTTCTGTGCATGAGGTCTTGAGGGGAGTCAGGCCCCAATGTTCCTCCATCAGGAAGGAATCCGGGGCCTGGACAGAGATGCCACAAGATGCCATATGGCATTAGAAATACAATTTGCAACAGTGCAAAAGCAGATCTCAGCTAAGCCCCAATGAGACATCCCACCTGGGGAGGTGGATATGGAGGACCCCTTGCTTTTGGAATCTTCCTCCATTTTGGACGAGGAACATCAGGATTGGACTCCAGGTGACATGACAGGGGCCCTATGTTCCCGAGCACCTTCCTTTCTGGAGGATTTTGCCCCCTTTGCCTGCACTGTTTCAGCAGATAGGGAGGCAATGGGCTCAATCAGGCATTCACCCCCGGAGACCATGTTCACACCCACTGCTCCATCAAGTGGAAGATCAGGGATCAGGTCTTTCTGAGGAGATGTGTAGTGTCACCTCCCGGGCCATTTCCCAAGGGATCGCTGAGGGTCTCCAACAAAGGGACCAGCACCCTACCAGACTAGCTCCGACCTGGCTGCTAACACAGCACCTTAGTGATAAAGCGTACCCGAGGGACCTTCCTCCCCACATCCCTCTGTAGGCAGTGAGAAATCTATGTGGAGGGAGGAAGACCAGGTTGACCAAGTCCTATCAGAGTACGAGGGTCTTACTCTGGACAAGCCCGCCTACATGGGGCTTTTTAAGCTTGCTTTGTTCAAGTCTCTTGTACAAAGTCAAGACCA
Source organism: Tropidonophis doriae (assembly GCA_026931265.2). NCBI lineage: Eukaryota > Metazoa > Chordata > Lepidosauria > Squamata > Natricidae > Tropidonophis > Tropidonophis doriae. The sequence continues at coordinate 6,448 of JAPKID020006032.1, read as the reverse complement.
CCACTCACATAGGCATTACAGTTAGACCTGAACAGGTAACCATGGATCTTCAGGATCCTAGTGAGGGACTATTTAACAGACCTGTCCTGGCTCAGAAGATTATTCCTCTCCTAAGCTGTTTGTGGACATGATGCAGCATTAATGGTTGCAACCCAGCTCCCTAGCAGCCCCCAGTGGCAGTGATAAGAGGCTCTATACATTTGATCCTAGCCTACAGGAGCTTCTCTGTAGATGCCCCTGTGGAATCTCTGACTTCATCCTCTATTATCCCCTCAGACCTGGTGGAGGGCTAAAGGCGGAGGACAAAAAGGCAGAAAAATTGCTTCAAAATGCAATCCAATCTATCCTTGGATGCATTAGAAAGGGCGATCTCTTGACATCAATAGATCTAAAGGAAGCTTATATTCATGTTCCAATTCAGCCATCCCACAGAAGGTTCCTGAGGTTCTACTATGTAGGGCACCATTATTAATACAAAGCCCTGCCATCCTGCCTGTCATCCGTGCCCAAGAACTTCACCAAATTGTTAGCTACAGTTGCAGCTCACTTCAGGTCAAGACCAATGAGACTCCAATGCTACTTAGATGACATCCCCGTCCAGTCATTGTCCCTACCACAAGCAACACAAGACCTTCGGATTACGATGCAAACACTCCAGGCCCATGGATTCTCTGTAAACCTGGAGAAAAGTCAACTGATTCCCACCACCAGATTGCTCCATTGGGAGCATGATGGACACATTGTCCTGCAAGGTTTTTCTCTGCCAGGAATGTCTAGACAGCATCAGAACCCTTGTGAACTGAGTTCAGAGGTCGCAAACAGTGACATTAGTTCTCATTTCCCAGCTGCTGGGAAAGATTATTTCATGTATTAGAGTAGTTTCTTGGGTGTGACTACACGCAAGAAGCCTTCAGTGGTTTCTCCTACCAAGCAGAGAGCCAACGCCAGTAGCTCCACTGCAATAGTTTGTATCCCCTTTGCCCCCTCCAATGTTGGAAATCTCCGGCCATGACAAAGGGCTCTTCAAAGAGCTGGGCTGCCTGGTCATCACGTCGGATGCCAGCCTATACAGCTGGGGCACCACCTACAAACTCAGGTAACTTGAGGCAGGTGGTCCTTAAAGGAGCTGTCACACAACATCAATTGGCAGCGCGGCTGACCCTTTGCTACTTCCGGATGCAGATACAAGATTGCCATGTTCTCTTATTTACGGACAATGTAGCAACCAAAGCTCATGTCAATCATCAAGGGGACACTAGGTCCAAGTCCTCATGGAAGAGGGGGAGGCCCTAGGACTGTGGGCGGAGAAGCACGTCAGTCCATGAGAGCAGAGCACATCTCCGGAGTAGACAACATACAAGCAGATTGGCTGAGCAGGACCACATCAATCACTCAGAGTGGCACCTGCACCAGGACCTATTCCAGCAGCTGTCGGTGATGTTTGGTCAACCCACAGTTCATCTATTTGCCTGGCTGGATAGCACCCATCTTCCCAGGTTTTTCTCCAGGTTCCAGTCACCAGGAGCAGAGGGTGTCAATGCTCTCCACTGCCCCTAGCCTCAGGGTCTCCTATACACATTTCCGCCACTCCTCATCCCTAGGGTAATCAGGAAGATCTTGGCAGAGGGAACAAGTTATTTAAAGTTGCTCCCCATTGGCACAGGTGGTCCTGGTACGCTGACCTCATCAGCCTCTCTCTGGCCAGGCCCTGGAGGATACCTCAAGACATGGTCTCTCTCAGCCAGGGGGTCTTACTCCATCCAAAACCTCAGTGGCTCCAGTTGACCGTCTGGCACCTCTTGAGGAAGGACAATTTCTGTGGCAATGTTATCTAAATGATCCAAGCTTCCAGATGGCCTTCAACCATTAGGATTTACAACGGAGGCAAGTAGCAGCTTTGTCCACGATACTAGTAGGTGATGTCCATCAGTCACTTAATCAGCACCCCAAAATGCGTAGTTTCCTGAAAGGTGCTTCAAACCTGAGGCCGCCTATAGTCCATTGGTACCCAACCTGGGAGCTTTCCATTGTTTTACAAGCTGTCACTTCTGCAATACCTGAGCTGTTGAGATCGTCTAGCCGCCAGCATCAGACCTTTAAGACTGCCTTTCTCATTGCCATCACATTTGCCAGGAGAATTTCGGAGATGGCAACACTATCGGTAAGAGAGGACTTATGCTTTATCCACTCGTGTGGGTATCTAGAGTCCCTCACTAAGCACCCTACCATCCAAGTGGTACACAGTGGTACCCTACTTGGGACCTGCCCAAAGTCTTGCAAGCACTCACCAAGGCTCCCTTTGAGTCACTAAGATTGGCCAGCCTGCACTTCCTCACCTGCAAGGTAGCCTTCCTTGTGGCCATCACATTGGCCGAATGGATTTCTGAACTGGCAGCCCTCTCAGTAAGCAAAGACCTTTGCATCTTCCACCCCAACAGCATGGTCTTGCGGATGGACCCCTCCTTTGTCTCCAAGGTGAATTCCTGGACCCATAGGCCTCAGGAATTAATATTGCCAGACTTCTGCCCAGCCCCAATTCACACCATGGAGAAGAAGTGGTACACCTTGGATGTCAGGAGGTCCCTCTGCATTTATATTAACAGAGCTTCTCACAGGAGGACAGAGTCCTTGTTCGTGTCATTCCAGCCTCTACACTGGACAACAAGGTCACACCTTCGACCGTGGGCCAATGGATTTGGGCGTGCATCGCCAAGGCCTAAGAACTCCAGGCTCTTCCACTGCCTAGGCGGGTGACAGTCCATTCCACCAGAAGTGCAGCCACAACAGCAGCATGGGCAACACAGGCCTCTATAGAGGAGATCTGAAGAGCAGCCACATGGTTCTCTCTATCCCCATTTGTAAGACATTACAAACTGGATGCCTTTGCATTAGCTGAAGCAGCCTTCGATAGGAGAGTCATTCAGAAGGTGCTTACAGACTTGGGGACACAGGATCAGACTGCTACAGAGTCCAGAAGGTGCTATTCTCGTCACAGATAATAAGTCTAGTCAATCGCTACACCTTCATCAAAACTGGGAGACCACCAGGCAAGGGAGGCGTGACCAGAAAAATGACAGACTCAGTCTCCAAGCAGAGAAAGAGTGTTAACACCATTCCTTGGATTCTCTCTCAGCACACTGAAAAGGAGCGTATCAGGTAAAACCAACACTCCTTATCTGCAGATAAAGAATATAAGCTCATCCCAACCCCTTTCTTCCTTCAACCAGCTCTTACCAATGATAACAAAAAATACCACATGTAGATTAATAAATATATAAATAATATATGGTAAATAAATATATAAACATTCATGGCATTGAAATTTTCTTAAAGTACCCAGTTAGAGGGCATTGGAAGGGTTGATGCCACATGAATTGATCAGAGTAACTTTAACGGATGGCAGGTATGTGCTGACTACAATTAACATCAGTTTGAATGTGATTCGTTAATTCGAAACACAGTCACATCCCTACTTATAAGAGGATGTGGACACTTCTGCTGCTACATTATTCTAGTTTTTAAATTGTTATTTTCCCCCTAAAAGATTTCAGTTTATTTTTTTAATTGAACTGTACTATTTATAGGCTATATTAAATTTGGGGGGAAATTCTGAAGTGGTCAGAATTTTAAAAAATAATTCTAAAGTGATCAGTTTTCTTAGTCTAATTTTTTTATGTTTCATAAACATGGTATGAGGATGTGTAGACTTTTTATATCCATTGAAATGTGATAGAATAAAACCAGGACAAGTTAAAAATAATAAAAAAAACAGTAGGCATGGAAGCATAGAGATGCTTTCTGGTTTAAAATAAGTTAATATGTGTGAAAAAAAGATGATAGCAAAGTTATGCTTCTTTCATGGGAAAATTCTAAGCAACAGGATGCTACTGAAAAGGCCTCACATTTCATTTCCTTCCAGGAAATTAGAAAATGAAGTAGAGGTGAGTGTATGCCTTATTGAAGAGGAGCACTCCTTGTTTATTTAGGGCTGAAGCATACTTCCAATAGGAAAGAAATGTGCTTAGCACTAGCTAAAAGTTTTCAAAATGTCTTCATAGTTTGTATTGCAGTTTTCAAGTTCCCAAAGGATAACATTGCCAAGTTTCTTACATTCTTTGTGGATAGCTTGGCTGGTGTGTTAACAGAATCTGAAAGTGATAGACATTCAGTATACAGGAAGTATACAGTATTCAGCAGTACCTCCCAATTACCACTTTGGCCCACGTGGTCCAAGCCAAAGTCACAGAGTTGAAAGAAATAAAGTTATAAAATAACAATGGCCTGTTCAATAGTAGAGTTCAATTTATAACACTCATTCTTTCTGTTTGAAACATTTGTACAAACAGTGCAAATATTAATATCACTAAATAGGGCTCAAATTTATTTAGAATTTATTTAGTTCATTGTATATTTCTATAGCTCTTTTTTTTAAAAATCTTCAAAGTAACAACTTTTACTTTCAAATACTGATTTAATGAAAGGTATATTTCGGTTTGCCCAATATTTTTGATAATAAATACTAATAATGAAAGCAAATCTTTTGGGGTTTTCCTGCATCACCAAGGAGCCAGCCTCCTCAAGAGGAACTTTACTTTTTACTTTTTTTTTTTTTTGTATTCAAAAAGTTTTATTGGTTTTTACAATTTTTTCTGAGGAAAAGGGTATATACGGTAATAGAAAATATTTTGAAGGCATCCATATCAGGGGTGCAGGCCGCACCAAGGCTTCATACAAAGATTAATTATTCTTCCATTTAAAGCGGCATGAGTTACATACATATCATTTCATACATTTCGTACATTCAGTACATTATTTCAACAAGGCTTCCGAGCAAAGACAAAGAGAAAAAGGATTGCAATATTTAAAAATAAGAGGTTTAAATTCTTTTGTAAAATGAAGACACTATCCGCTCCCTGATTTCAGTGCAAAAATAAAATATCAGCTATAGGATCTTGTGCAGTTACTCAGAAGAAAATTCATTCTGTTCGAAGCTTAAGGTAACGGTTCCCCTCGCACATATGTGCTAGTCGTTCCTGACTCTAGGGGGCAGTGCTTATCTCCGTTTCGAAGCCAAAGAGCCAGCGCTGTCCGAAAACATCTCCATGGTCATGTGGCTGGCATGACTAAATGCCAAAGGCTCCCGGTATGCTATTATCTTCCCACCGAAGGTGATTCCTATTTTTCTATCTGCATTTTTATGTGCTTTCTGATTGGTAGGTTGGCAGAAGCTGGGACAAGTAACAGGAGCTCACTCCATTATGCAGTACTAAGAATTCGAACTGGGTACTTGCAAGACCCCCTCCTACCAAACACCTCCCTCCTACCAAACACCTCCCTCCGACCAGTCTGCTCGCACAGAGAGGGCCTCCTCAGGGTGCCGTCAGCCAGTCAATGTTGCCTGGCGACCCCTAGGGGGAGGGCCTTCTCTGTGGAAGCTCCGGCCCTCTGGAATGACCTATCCCCTGACCTACGCCCAACCACGGATCTGCGCCTTTTCCGCTGAGCCCTGAAAACCCATCTATTTTGTGCGGCCGGCCTGGTGTAGTGTTAATTTGCTTTTACTAGGGGTTTTAGAGGGTATTTTAGAACAGGCCTGTGTTTAATTTATTTTTAGTATAATTACTGTATCAGATGTTTTATTGTTGTTTTTATTATTGCCTGTTCACCGCCCTGAGTCCCGTATGGGCGAAAGGGCAGTATATAAATCCAAATAAATGAAATGAAATGAAAAATGAAATGAACTGCTGAACTGCCGACCTTTCTGAATTTCAGCGACTTAGCCACTGAGCCACCATGTCCTGAAAATTACTTCCAGGAAATTGTTTTGAACTCCAAAACTTTAGTCTTAGTAGAAGAATTAATAGAACTTAGAACTGCTTAACTTTGGTTGTGCTGAGTTCTGAAATGCCATCTTCCTTGAAAGCTGAATAAATAAATGTAATAATTATAAATTATAAAAATGTTCTTGTTCCACAAGGCTTCATATGAGCTTTTTTGGAAAGAGTGGGGAGAGAAAAAGCTCTTACATATTTTATGCTGATAGGCTTTTAACTGTTTGATATGGTTTTAATTGTGCTTTTATTATTGTTTCTGTGTATTTATTCGGAGAGCTGCCCTGCAGGGGAAAAGACATATATTGTAAAGACTGGATTCGAGTGACAAAAAATTAAAAACGGCAACCAATTCAGTTCTTGTGAAAGAATCAGATAAAAGATTTTGCCACCAAACAAAATCTACTGGAGTCAAATTAGAATTAACCAAATTAGATGCAATGTATTCTGAATTTTCATAATCTCCTGTTTTCTGAGAAGAACTAAAAGAATCTTCCAGTGAGATTCAATTTCATCAGAGGTTTAAAAAAAAACACACCATATTTTTCGGAGTATAAGACGCACCTTTTTTCCTCTAAAAAGAGGTTGAAAATCTGGGTGCGTCTTATACATCGAAT
>JAPKID020006031.1:0-10838 GCA_026931265.2 Tropidonophis doriae | reverse complement strand
AGTCCTTCAGACTTAAAGTTGCAAAGGTTGGGGACCCCTGTCTTAGAAAACCTTAAATGGTATTTACTGATGTTAAGTTGAAAGGTACTGTCCCAACATGGATTTAAAAAAAATCTGGGTTATGTTAAAACTACATAAAACGAAAAAACCTTATTGAATCACCCCATCACCACAATATTCTATTTCAATTGTTCTAAATACAATCTATGAAAAACAGTGCAAAGCACGTGTGACACCCCGCTCGTGCGCCCCACACCCCTGCACATGCATGCACAACTCTCTCTGTCCCCCACTTTGGGCCTAGGAGGCCTCCCTGCAGCCTCCTTGAACCAAAAACGGAATGCGGGAGGGAGGGGGCACACATGGGTCCACGGCACTAGAGCAATACCAAGGACTCTATCCAAAACTCAACCCTAGCACAGAGCAAACATCTCGGCTGGGCACAAAACCGCCATCACAAAACCACCACTCAGCAAAGCAGGGAGGGTTAGATGTGGATTCTCAAAGGCATTTCAAGATGGCAAGACAGCAAGATGCAACCATTCCATCTACTTTAAAAAGCACAGTACAATCTTCAGAACAAGAACGTAACACAAGGAAGTAACTTTCATCCACTCATAGAAATATTCAATTCGGATGCAGAAGTCTTTTAATTTAAAGCATCAAAATTTTGCTTTTATCACAGGCAAGACTGTGTACGGTAACTTTCACAGGCCATGAAAGTTGAAATCGGGACCTCTTCCTGTCCTAGAAGGCATAAACAATCAGCCTAGCAAACGGTTTGAATCTCATTAGGTTGTCAGCATGGTATGACATCAATCAGACTTGATAATCTCACTCAACACAGAACTATTTTGCTCTCACTGCCTATGTTGGACAGCTATGATTGTGTTATTTGGAGGGCCGGTTATCTTCCATTCAGAACACAACTGCTTGGAAAATATGGTCCTATAACAATTGCTCTACAATCCTAACATGCAGGCTAGACTCAATTTTCTCAAACTGCCACAGAGAAGAGGGAGTCAAACTATTCTCCAAAGCACTTAATGGTAGAACAAGAAATGATGGATAGAAACTAATCAAGGAGAGAAGCAACCAAGAACTAAGGAGAAATTTCCTGACAGTTAGAACAATTAATCAAGGGAACAACAGTTGTAAATGCTCCAACACTGAAAGCTTTTAAGATGTTGGATAACCATTTGTCTGAAATGGTATAGGGTTTCCTGCCTAGGCAGGGGGTTGGACTAGAAGACTTCTAAGGTCTCTTCCAACTCTGTTATTCTACTCTACTCTACTCTACTCTACTCTACTCTACTCTACTCTACTCTACATCCTCCCCAACCATTCTGACCTCGGAAGGCTGGAAGGCTGAGTCAACTTTGTGGGCATACATGAGGAACAGCTGCAGGAACTGGATATGTCTAGTCTGTTGAAAAGAAGGACAAGGGGAGACATGATAGTAGTGTTCCAATAACTCAGGGGCTGCCATAGAGAAGAGGGAGTTTAGCTATTCTCCAAATAGTTTGTATATTATGTGGGACCATTTCTTAGGGCATGCGAGACGTTGCCCTGTCAGCTCCAGCACGCATGTGTGCACTGGCCAGATTATTTAGGCCTTCCTTTGAGGCTGTTTTTCGCCCTCTGGAGGCTTCAGGGAAACTCCTGAAGCCCGTGGAGGTGGGGGGGGGAGGCTATTTTCATCCTCCCCAGGCTCCTAGAAAGCATTTAGCACCTGGGGAGGGTGAAAAGCACCAAAAGCAGGGCATCACACACATAGCATTATGGGTGTGGCACACCCATGCACGGCACCCCTGCACACGAGCCAAAAAAGGTTTGCCATCACTGGTATATAATATATAATATATAGTATATAATATATACCTTTTAAATATATCCCCACCCAACCATTCTGGGGATATATATTAAGAATTTCAAATTCTTAATGTGTTTAAAATACAAATCTAATTTTTAAAAGGCAAGGTATTTACTCTAGCTTACACACCCTCATTGAAAACGATAACGTACAAAGCAACCTACAGCTGAGAGCACATGACTGACAGCTTTAATGACTGTCCTCTGTGCTTCCTGAATTTGTCATCGGCCTGTTTTCTGTAAAATGGATGCTGCAGCAAAAATTGAAACGTAATTCAAACGGAGATGGAAGACAGAATACTTTAAGGGAACAAGTGTTATATCAGTAGATGTCCTAGATCCATACGAAATCAGACTATAAAGATTATATAACAAAATAATGATTTCTTTAGAGTACATAAACTGATGTGAACATTTAAAAAAAAGGAAGGTTCTTATCACTTCATCATTAAGTTACTGGTCTTCTCAAAAAGCTCAGCTTTTTCCAATTTGTGGCCTTCAACTTGAAAAATTCCAGACTTGCACTGTAGTTACCGTGTTTCCCTGAAAATAAGACAGGCTCTTATTTTCTTTTGACCCCTGAAATAAGCACTTGGCCTTATTTTCAGGGATGTCTTATTATTTTTGAGATGCAGGAGGCAGCGAGCACGGTCACCTCATGGCTGCTGCTGTGCTGCAATATTTTCAGGAAGGCTTGTTTTGGGGGGAGGGCTTGTTTTAGTGCATGTGCTCATAAGCCCGATTGGGCTTATTATCCAGGGAGGTCTTATTTTCAGGAAAACAGGGCAGTGAGGGGAATAACAGAGTTATGAGTTTGTGGTAAAATACCTTGTTCCCCACCCTTTCGATGTATAGCAATTACACATAATTTGTAGCCAAATCATTACCTGGAGAGGCCCCCAAACTACAGTAGAGCTTTTGAATGAATTTCCCTGTTGTAATAACGAAGGCCCTCCAAACTAATCAATTCAAATGTGAGGGGGAGGGGGCAGAGTTATATGCAGGCAAGGCATTCCATTGAACACATCTCCTTTTAGAGCACAACTTCCTTGACTTTTTCGAGCTTTGAGGGCTCTCTCCTCTTTCTGCTCCCATTTCATTGCTAATCTTCTTCCTCTTCTATAGTGGAAGGGTGGCCAATTATCTCCCCAATGCAAAAGCCATCTGCAAAGAGGAGGGGTCTATGATGCCTCACTTAACAGTGAAAGTGAATCACTTAACAACTGCAGTGGAAGGGACATCGTAAGTCTATCACAGTCATGTGATGTTTCACTTAGTGATGGTGGCAATGGAGTTACCGATCCCAATTGTGATCACTAAGCAAGGACTACCTTTATTCCATTCTATTTATTCTATCTTATTACCTATACTTAGGATTACATCCAACACAACTAAGGAAGTAGTCAAATCAATTGATATCAACACTATGCATCCTTTGGACCCAGTTGTGATGAAAACTGAACAGATTGTGCCAGTAAACAGGCTTTCATCTAAGGAGCTGTACTCGTGTGAATATAAATTTACTACATGTCAAGAAGCAAAATCTTGTCCTTTTTGTTCCAGTCTAACTGAGCATGTCCACAAGAAGGAAATCCTCTTTTTTTCCTACTGAATTGCAAGTCAATCTTTAGATACTACTTAGATTCAAGGGAACCCTCTCTCCACATACATAAATCTACAATCTGGTGTGGAGCCACTATATTTCACCCTGTGGTTTGTTGTAGAAGTGTCATATTTAGTAATTTCAGGAGATCATTTTATTCAATGAAATGGCTCTTCTTTCCAATTGTATTTGATCTCTAAAGGACACAATATTTCTGAAGCAGCTTTTACTGTGTCAGCCATACCTGCTGTCTCATCTAGTGTTTATCAAAGACAAATAAAATGTTAGACACTCAACGAATGGAGCAGAGGAATGGATGATACTATCTGAGAACAACTGTAATATACTCAACCGGAATGCCAATTTGATTGGTACAGTAGGTAGACCAAAAGAATAACCTATGGACACTTTACAACCTCACAGAAACAGAGTTTGGGGTGGGGTGGGGGGGCGGAAATAGCGTCTGAAAAATATAAGTTACTCATGTCAAATACCTTCCTACACACCAAATGCATATTTTATTTTAATTGATTAGTGAATTTGTAAAAATGTGTTTGTTCTTGATAAATATAAATGGTATTTTCTTCCCTTCCTTTCTCTGCAGGTTTAACCCATGTAATTGAACAGACTTTGGGAACAGACAGGGATGTATCTGGCACACTCTTATGCTGTTTTATTTTAGTTCTTCATTTAAAACGACATTTCTGGGTTGTCAGAATGCTATGGCAGCCAACATACACATTGTCTCAAAGTAACTGTTTAATTTAAAGCAATTTTGAAAAATTTTTAAAAAATCCATGCACAGCAGCATTACGAAAAAGTAAGGATAATTTTAAAACTAAAAGAATAATGAACACATTTTGTATCACAAAAATCCATGGGAAGCCAGAATGTTTTAAGATCTGCTTAAAAGTAAACAAAAATGGCAAGCTAACCTACCCAAGGTTATAAATTCTACAGTTGCAGGAGGGATGAGATTGTGGAAATGGCCCCAGAAGGAAAATGCACCCCATGTTTCTCTTAACCAAGTTTATCTTTCTCACTACCAAAGAGAAATTTGATTAATAGAAACCAAGAATGTCAGCTAAAAGCATTTTCCAATAGGAGGAAGTAACCTTTCAGATATTCTGGCCCAAATCATTAGGCATCAATTATAAGCAAGTGGCTGATAAACATCGTTTACAACTATAACAAACTCCACTCACCAGAAAATAGGAGGGAGGAGTATTAGGTATGTTCAACATGTGGTATGCATATATATATATACCACTATATGATAAAATAACAGCAGCAATAACACTAAGAGATATCAGAGAAAATTCACGGTAATTTTCTACATTTTCCAATACTTTCAAAAGTGTTCGAATACTTTCACAGGCAACTTCTGGACTGTTGCAGTTTACAGCTACTCTATCTAGGCTGGTATGTTCAAGGCAGCCACTAGATGGCAACAAAGAGTTAGTTTTTGCTATCTCTCTGTTGCCATCTACTTGTCATTTTGATTTCTGCAGCCTAGATATGATACCACTACATAAATGAAAGTATTTCTTAAACACATATTATAAATTTTCAAGTAATCATTGTATTAAGCACATAGTGTAGTTTTCTGCAATTCCCCACAATCAGTTTAACAAATTGTTCATGATTAAGCCCACAATCACTGTAACATTTTCAGCCTATTCAAGAAGAAATTTAGTAACTTTTTTTTGAGTATACAATAAACATTAGTAAGTTGCTGTTTTATTTAGCAGATCCTATTTCCATATCATACTGATCAGTATTTGCACATGAATATTTAACAGTTGACTTGCTGACAGAATTAAATCTGAACTGACACAATTATTCCAGTACTTTTTTTAATCTGCCTTTCTAATAGTCTTCACAAAAACAATTGGATATTACTGGGACCAAATCACAAATAAAATTGATTCCTATGATAAGGAAATCCTTAAGAGATATTGTATAGGTTTATAGATCTTTCATTCTTCCTCCAAGAAACTGCTTTAATTCCAGCCACAATTTTAAGTCTCTTATTTAAAATTTACTATCAAACTAGCTTTTGGGATCTTTGTTTTTTACTTTCGCTCGGAAGAAATTACAAGCAGTCCTCAACTTACAACCATTTATTTAGTGTCCAGTTGAAGTTACAACAGTGCTGGAAAAAATTAGCTCTGGTCCTTGTATTCATGACGATCACACTATCCCCACAATCCCATAATCGCAAATTCGGCTGCTTGGCAACCAGCATATAGTTGCAACAAATGCAGCATCCAAAGGTTATGTGATCATCTGCCTAGTGGATTTCCAAGAAGCCACGTTAATGGGGAGAGTTGAATTTGCTTAACAACCACACGATTCACTTAAAAACTATGGCAAAAGAGGTTGTAAAACCCAATTCATTTAACAACTTCCTTGTTTAGCAACAGAAATTCTGGTCCCAATCGTGGCCGTAAATTGAGGACTGCCTCTACATACTTGAAAACTGAAATGCAAATGTATTTTCCTTCTTTTCTATAATAAGCATTGCCCATAATGTGACAATGGCATTGCCACTGAATTTAGAGAGAAAAATTCAAGCAAAAGGAGAAAGGGGGAAAAATCAATTACCATACATCAAATACACCACAATTCCTACTGTCAAACATTTGAACTTAACACTAAGACTGTTTATTAGCTAAAATAAATAATCCTCCATTGCTTGAAGAAATATAAAGAACATAGGCAATGTTCCAACAACACATACACAAAACACAAAAGTGAGGTTTAATCCGAAGATCAAACAATCCAAGACTTCACTGCCCGAAATCCATGCATACGACTACCATATTAGCGCATGTCACTTCAACCTTTCAAACGCCTTCTTTCTTGAGTTCCGAATAAGATCTCTTTTTCTGCCAAAGCCATAAGCATAAACCAAGACTTACCAGATTGGAATTGGTGGCATTGGAATCGTCTTCTGGAAAGGGGATATAGATAGCTAAGGCCACACAATTGGCAAAAATAGTCAGTAAAATAATAATTTCAAATGGTCTGAGGAATGGAGTTAAGGAAGATGGTTGGTTTCCTAAATCGGAGCTTAAATCGTATAAGATAATTACGCTAGAAGGGAAAAAAAAGATTAAAAGGGATTCTGTTTAAAGAAGACCGTGCTAAGTTTTTGTATTTTGAAAAGAAACATCTGCCTTTAAAGTGCTTTTTCACCTTCCCAGCCAAATTTCTTAACATGTCAAAAGCACAGTCGGCCAGTCGCGTGCCAGAATACACATAGATTCCTTAAGCTTTTTTCTTTCTGCCTTTATTTAACCTGAAACGTATATATTTCCATCTTTGCTGTGCTGCTTTGAATAAATCGCTTCTAACCAAATCTCTCATCTTTAACTGCATTTGCAATATAATTTCATCCTCATCTATTACTTCAGAAAAGCAACTTTTAAAACTCTTTTTCTGCCTTCTTTTGACTTCTTTGGGTTTTTCTCTGTCTTATTTCTATCAAGCTTGGAAAGCATTTTTTATACAAAGGAAGAATATCCAAAGAAGCTCTTGGGAAAGGGTGTCAAACTTGCTTGAGGGCCGCATCAGGGTTGTGTTTGACCTCTGAGGGACTGGTGAGGGCGCATGGCTGGGGTAAGAATGGCTGAGGTAGGTGTGGCTAGGGTGGGCATGGCCAGCTCAACATCACTCACGCTGGGGGGGGGGTCCCCCTTCCCTTTCTTGTTTCCTTTCTTTTCCTTCCCTCGTCCTTCTCCTTTCTTCTTCCTTCCCCTCTTTCCTTATTATTCCTTCCTTGCTCTCTTCCCATCTTCCCTTCTTTGTCTTTGTCTTTCCCTTTCTCCTTTCTTGTCCCTTCTTGCACACTCAAATGCAAAAAGGGAAACATTTCTCCTTTTGTTTTGTTTTTAGTTTGTTTTGCTAGCCCTCTGCCAGCAAAAAGCTGTGGGCCAGAACTAAGCACCCCGTAGGGCGGATCCAGCCAATGGGCTTTGAGTTTGACACATTGCTCTAGAAACTTATAAAGAATATAAGGATTTTAAAAAACAACTACATCTCAGAAACGTTTACATGCACAGGCAAGGTTATTTTAAAGGGCACTTTTAACCTATAAAAATATAGGTTTAGTTAGATTGCATGTTCTGTATTCTGGAATTAAATAAATTTGTGACCTTATTCTCTGTAGTAGATCTGCTTTATCCTGTGGGGTTTTTTTCCCTTTTGGTTGAATTTGTATGCATAATGTTAGGGAAAAGCAAGTTATACTAATTTATCTCTAAAATATTTTACTTTGACCCATTAGCGTTTTTTGGTAGTTCACAACAGAATATCTGCATTTAAGAGGAGAACTGGTCTAACTCTATCAAAATTTGATTTTGGTTTCCCGTCTCTAAATTTGTACTGTTTTTTTCTGTAGTTCTGTATAGTAGAAATGAATAAAACCAAAGAACCTGGCACTGCAGAAGTTCAAATATAACTTTCTTCCCTATAGCATTGTATTTTTACACTTTAAGGTCAAATGCACGAATATAAATCGTAGTATGACAGTTTCTGGGAACAGAACTGTATAAAGACAACATCATGTGGAAAACAATATATCAAAGCAGGAACCTACACAGATCTGGAAATGACAGATCTTTATCATTAGATGGATGCAAATACAGTACTTGATTCAAAACAAGGATGATTTGATCAAATCTCCAAACTGAATTGATTATTGAATCTAATTATGTGGCTCTGTATCAATTCAAACAAGTTGAATGTTTCTGTAAGTGATCCAGAGCCAATTCAGCAATTCAATTTTAAACTGAGTGGACCTGAATCATTTTCCAAATTAATTTGAACCAAACTGGATTACTTTTCTGAACCAGACTGATGAATTCTTATAGAATGGAAGTAACACATGTGCCCAAGTAATCAATCAATCAATCTATTTATTTATTTATTTATCATAGAGCATATGCAAAAGTAAATAAGCTTCTTGCATATGATTGTGCCACTTTTGCAAGTTAAAGATCAGATTGAAATATGGAACTGTGGAAAAGAAGGACATTCTGAACTAGAGAAAGCCAGCAATTAACATTTGGTTAATTTTGCTCCAGTTCTTTTAGACAGCTAATGCCTTGTTCGTAATTTTACATTGACCTGCATAATGACTTAACCATTCAAAATCTCTGTTCAACCATTTATCTTTTTTTTTTATTAAAATAGATTTTAATGCTTTTAAATTTCTCATAGGAACACATTTGAAAGGGATTAAGTAGTTTTTTTTCTTTTTTAGTAAAAGGAAATACAAGTTAATGAATGTCCAGGAAATAATTACTATACTGAGGAACTTTACTAAGTCTTGATTTGAGAGAGAGAGAGACAGCATTTTTATATAAACGTTTTACATCTGTGACACTATTTTTGCATCTATATGAAGAAGTTGGAGAAACCTATATAGGATTCTCAGAGGCATCTGGTTAGTTAATGTAGGCAGAAGGCATTAGATTAAAGATTCATGAGTTCCATTACTTTATATCCCAATTTAGTGGCAAAATACCGTTCAGAAATGCACAAGCTGAGCATGATGACAGAGGCACACCATGCTTCTTCCTCCAAGGCCTGGTCATCAGAAGCACTGGGAAATTGTCCCTTTCCTAAAATGATGGTCATCTGCAGCCTTCCAGATGGGCTGGGATTACAATAACATGGTTATTGAATCCTGAAAGTTTTGCCCCAACAAATCTGGAAAGCAAGCGTTTCAAGAAAAACTATATAATAGTGATGGCTAACCTTTTAGCCATCGCTTGCCAAAAGTGTTTGTGTGTGTGGGGGGGGGGGTGTTCATGCACAGGTGTGCCCACACCCATAATTCTATGTGCGTGATTCATTCTCAAGATGCTGGAAGGATTCCAGTTGTTCCTGTGTTGTGTTTTTCCAGAAGAATATTCTTCTGCAGAGACTGACTTAGCTGTATTGTTCAGCCCTTTCCAGATCTCATCCCTGCACTCTCTTATTTTGCAACACATCCATCTGTTCAGCCAGCGCAAAGCTCTTCCATTTATCAGGCCTTCACTTGTGTGAACTGCCTAGAGATGCAGAGTTACTCAGATGCCAGGCAAATAAACAAATATCAGCTTGGCCCCCTTAAGTTAGACATCCATCATGGGATGCCACATATGGAGCGTCTCTGTCCAGGAAAGTAAGATATAAAATTAATCCAGAAGATCAAACAATAAGAGAGGGGAGAAAGAAAGAAAAAAGAGACGCTGGAGGATATCTTTGAGATTTTTAGTGACAAGTCCATTTTTAAACTCCCCTAAAAAATTGTTTTAAATACTCCAGTAAAATAGTAAGGGTTTCTATTTATCCTTTCTGCTCTGCTTAGAGGCATACGATGCATCAGAAATTTAATTTCAGAGCCGCCTACATTCTTGTATTTCAATCAGAACCTGGTTTAAATTAAAAAAAAACACACATAAAGATCTGGATCAGATTTTCATTGGATCAACTGGGTATTTGTAACACGTTTATTGTTTAGTTATAGATAAGTCAGGAAAAGCAGATTGTGAAGGATGACAGAAAACGTCTCGTTAGCTAGCACCTAGTCATCTCTTGTCTCCTTACCCTATCAAGACAGAAACAATA
Organism: Tropidonophis doriae; assembly: GCA_026931265.2. Taxonomy (NCBI): domain Eukaryota; kingdom Metazoa; phylum Chordata; class Lepidosauria; order Squamata; family Natricidae; genus Tropidonophis; species Tropidonophis doriae. Next base: position 742 of record JAPKID020006031.1, on the reverse strand, counting down.
CATTAGAAGATTAGTTTTAATTTTGGGGTAACCTGTTGACACTCGGTATGTGTGTGTGTACACAAACACACACACAAAGATGTTGTGTGTTGATTCAGTTATTAAACAGATGTCGACAACAGCGATATTTGTTTATGTAATATAGTATTTTTGTTAAATGTAGAGGGGGAAAGTTTATAACTATTAGTGCAGCCATTATGTAAGGGAAGTGGAATATATTAGATTTTTGATGTATCTTTCAGCTTTCAGCTCAGGTGGATTTTTTTCTTATGTATCATGTTAGATGTATTTTTCTTACGCTTAATGTTAAATATTTGGTGGTTTTTTTCTTTTTTGGCCTTTTTCCCCTTTGTTTTGTCTTTGGTGATAACAGAATAAATAAAAAAAAAATTAACAAAAAAGACAGAAATAATATAGGACTCAAGCATAAAACAGTCAAGAAAACACTCATCTATAAATAGCCGTTTCTTGACCTCCCTAAATCTGATTGAAACCAACCCCAGCCTATTCCATCTGACCTGCATCTCCTCCACCTAATCTGCAAGCTTACATTTACAATTTCCAATCAACCCTAATGCAACCTGATGATTTGCCGGTTCCCACATGACTACACCAAAAAAGGATATTTCCATTCAACAATACTGATACATGCCCTCCGGATGGGATTTTTCAATGTTAAACACAGCAGTGCCCGGGGAGGACGTGTAGCGGTCGTGGTACCCTGTTTTTTCTGCTTCCCATA
>JAPKID020006030.1:0-10838 GCA_026931265.2 Tropidonophis doriae | reverse complement strand
GAAGTTGAAGTCCACAAGTCTTCAAGTTGCTAAGTTTGGGGACCCCTGCAATAGTCTAAGCTTCATCAATACTGTTACCAAGCTTCATGCCCTACACAGATGTCTACAATCTCAATTTTGTAGAAAGTTTACCTTCACTTTTATTTATTGCTGATTCCTATAAGCTATTGGTGCTGCTATTACAAATTATAAGGCCTATCATTACAACAAGAAGATTAGATAGTTATGATGCTTCAATCTTATTTTGAATATTTCAATTAGCACCCTGTTGGCCAATATAAGAAACAAAGTGCAAGGAAATGAGGAGTCATTAGGCTAATGCAGCATGATTGATCTTATCATACACATTACAAGGATCTCAAAGCTCCTGATAGGTAGGCAAGTCTATAATATAAATTAAAGGGGAATTGGGAGATCACCTAGTCAAATATAAAGATTCTCCATACTTGAAAACTGCTTGCAATGTGTATATGTATATGCATAGGGAGACAAGTAGATATTGAATATAGAATGGCAACTGGGAAGTCAGCATAGGGGAGATGATTACATCTAAATGAGTTTAGCTCCTTGCTCTGGTATGTAGCTCACAGCATAGTCTTGGACTGTTAGTAATTCTGTTATTGTTTGTTATTGTTGAGAACTGAGCTGGGGTAGATAGTAATTTCTCATATCTTTTGCTCCTAAACATATTTTGGAAGGGGGATGGCTATGATGGAAACATACATAAACACAGGTTTTAAACAGACCTATTTTTGTTTTATTATTTAATTATAAGGATTCTGTCAGAAGAAAAGCCATCTTTAACTGCGCTGAAGAGCCATCCATGGTGGTGCAGTGGTTAGAATGCAGTATTGCAGGTTAATTCTGTCTACTGCCAGGAGTTTGATTTTAACTGGCTCAGGATTGACTCAGCCTTCCAAGGTTGTAATTAAAAGGAGGGTCCAGATTGTTGGGGGGCAATATACTGCCTCTATAAACCATTTGGAGAGGGCTATAAAGCACTATGAAGCAGTATATAAGTCTAAGTGCTATTGCTAAAGTAAGCAAGCAATTATGCAGTTACATTCATAGATATTCTCCCATAATTAACATTGTGCACCTCCATTCTGCAGCATGTTTAATAGAACCATTAAACCAGGTTTGCACGGTTTTTCGTCGTTCTGACAAGTTTGGGAGAACTTATCTGTCTATAAAAGAAGCAGTGCTTTAGATGGTTAATTAACCAAGTAACCACACTCATTCCTCCTGTGTGTGAATTAACAAATGAAACATTGGCAAATACCACAGAGCAGAAAGCTAAATGAACATGTCTGTTGAATCTCTTCATCCAGTGGGGCCATGAAAGCTTATTTACCACATCCTTCAGACTACAGTTTGTTAAGCTCTGACGCTCTTCTATAATTTAGTGCTGAAATTTGCTTATTTTGTTAGTTTAAGAGCCAGGGTGGGGAGTAGTTGTTAAATATGGCAATTGGCAAGCCAGCACCATTAATCAGATCTGTGCCTTGTTTGCAAAAAGTTATTCATGTTTTGGGCATTAAAGTTTAAAGCTGAAATTGCAGCAGTAGGCAATTTTGAGTAGATGTAGCTTGTCCATCTGCAACAGATGTATGATTGTTTACTCAACAACAGAGTACATCAGGAGCTTAGTGAGTGAGGTTAAGTGGGAAAGTACCATTTCATTATATCAGATCACATTATCTGTCTGTCTGTCCACCCACCCCATCCACCTGAACTAGTTTCATGAGGACTACCAGGGTTGATTCATATTTTACAAAAAGGAAAGAGTCTATTATCTGTTCAGTGGTCCAGAATCATCAGATGAACTATCCACCGACTATTTAGCTACAATTGCTTGCAACTCTGATCTATCTACTGTATGGCTTTGGTGCATTGCTCTTTCTAATCTCATGGAATATAGATTTTTAACATCTCATGAACTTCAGCCCTTATAAACAGTTCTAACCAAACATCTCAGGAAAATGTGATTGGCAGAAAAAACCTTGTAAAAACCAGACAGTTGTGGTCTTCTGAGATACCTAAGTATACCCAAGTTTGCTTTATTCAAATTTGATATATTTCATCCACTCGGACCTCCTTTTCTAAGAAACTGCTAACGTAGGCAACAGGTATGAAAAAGCAAAGCAGAAGGAAAGAAGAAGATGCATGTTGCTCTTTCACTCAGGTTTGGATATGAATGTAAATTCTTCATGAACTTGTTTGTATAATTGAAAGATATATAGTAATGTTTAAACCTGATGTGATAAGACAGAACAGCATTATCTGGAGTTCTGAAAGCCAATTAAATATACTTGCTTTGCAACAAATTGTCAAATTTAAGCAAGAACAGTGGCAAAATCTCTTTCTATGTACAGGACTCATTGTTTAAATACTCTTTATTTCCACCATCAGCAACTGGAATGTGATACATTAGGACACAGGGATGATAACTTGATATTGTTTTTTACAGTATTCACTATCATTATAATTTTTCTTTTGTTAAGCCCATGCAATGTCCCCAAAACCTTTAAGTCACAACGCTTAATGCTGAATTTAAGGAATACACTGGTAAAAACAACAGCAACACATGGGATAGCCAATGACTTAGCACAGTCTTTCTCTTAAATTGAGTTGGGACTGAAACTTCCCGGAAAGGAGATTGAGAGATTAGATAGACTTTCGTTCAAATCATTCAGGCTGCTATGTTCTTATTTGTCTGGATTTATGCTGATATATGCTTTTTTGAGTTACCATAGACACACTAAGCCAAAGGAAGGCAGTCTTTTCTGAGCCTCTTTGGAATTTTGAGAAGATGTCATGGTGAGGTTGTTCTCTGCAATACTCATAATATCCTGCAATGCTCTTTATCACTCCTGTTTTTTAATCTTTTGGGGGTTTTACTTAGCCTTTTTTCAAACAAAAAACTTGACTGCATCATCCACAATTTCTATTTTCTAAAATATGTTTGTCTGTGTGGGAGCCTAGCAAACATCAAGGAAGGGTCAACTTATCTCTTCACTAAGCTGAAGTAAAAGATAGATTATCTTTTGAAACAAGCTCTATTCCTGAAGAATTCATGGGTGCAATCATCATTTTCCTTCAACGCTATAGAGGTGGCTTGCCACCGCCTTCTTCCAGAATGTATTTCTACTTCCCAATCTAGTTTATAACCTTGAGATGTTCTACTAATCTCACATCCAGAAACTACCCAGGCCCAAAGCTTCCAAAACCAGACAAGACTAGCTAGGTGGTATCAGCCAATTTCTGCCCATTGGAAATTAGGTCAAAATCTAAGTATCCATGTGCACGAACAACTCATGAGAAGGGAGACTGGGGCTGCAAATGCTTAGAAGAATTATCTGAAGCCAGGTTATGCTAGTTTTCCCATGAAAGAAGCAGGAGAGCATGGGAGGTAGCAAAGACATATGCTTGGCTGCTCCAATAACATGCCCCATAAAAAATTTCCAGAGGGGTTTATTTGGTTATTGTAGTCTTGGAACAATTTATATCATTTGAAAGTACATTATAAATAATTAAAACAAACAGTACTTCTCATTAGATCATACATTAAAAAACCCCAGAAGAAACAATGACATTCAGGCCTGATTTTCTTGCTATTGATAGTATACTAATTGCTAGTAGTAGGGGTTCAAAGAGCAATTTTCTCCTCAGTACACTAAATTATCCTCTTCATCTTTTTGACTCTTTTCTGATGATTTCGGCTTGGAGGCCCAGCCATACTAGGACTTCCAAGTCATCCCGCTCTCTTCTAAGTGTGGTGCAGGTGTACCTCCATCAAAGGGATTTCACATTTTGTGGGCTAGTCTTATAAGGTGACGAACAGGCAGTGGAAGATTGTCTGTCTTGAAATTAAAATGTAATATCTTCCCTTCTCTTTATTTCGTTATGTGACCTAGCATATACATTGAAGAGAAGGGTGCGCAAGGATGCTGTGGTTGTAAGAAAATGGCTGCCAAAATAGCTGCCAAACTAGTTTAGCTTAGTTTATGGAAAATAATTTTGAATTTACCAGTCTTTGATTGGCCTTTGATGAGATATGGTGGGCAATAGAAGGATAAAGATGCAACCCTGTGGAAGGCACCTGCCATTGCCAATCTAAAAGCACCTGTTCAGGATCCAGTTGTTGCCTAATTTATCCATCATCTCTGCTGTCTGCAATCTGGCCTCTCTAACTCCATCTGTGGCGCTAGAAAAGCATAACTAGTTGAATACTTCCATCTGGAAAATTAGACTGCTGAGACAGCAACACTGTACTTCAGGCCATAATTATACCAAGCTAACATTTAAGGCCAATGTTATTTCAATACATAGAAGAGGAAACATATAAAAATGAATGTTGTCATTTTTTAAATCAGGCCTGTCATTCGCAATATAAGTCTATTTCAACTTCATAGGACAGATGGAAACATTCTATATATCTAAATTAATATTCTGTGCTCAGTTGATGAAATACACAGCTGTAAAATATGTTGTCCCTTTCCCAGGGATTTTGTTTTGTTGGTGAATCCCTTAGTATAAATAAAGCTCTGGCATGCATATTATCTTTATCTGAAAATAAAATGATCTCCAGAAAGATAACTTGTAATTAATAAAAAACAATCATAAAAAACAATCATCCTACAGAAAAAAGAAGTATATGATAGGTTTATCATAGGTTTATCCACTTTTAAGAAATAGCTTTAGGATTTTGGGCAGAGAGGTCTTTCCACTATTGTCCTTGAAAGAATTTTTCAAACAGATTACATTAAAGACTTCTGGCTTACGAAACAGTTGTTGAAACTGACCTAAGGTTCTTCTACACCTAATATCCTCTTATCATCTAGATTTGCAACCTTATTAACTTTAAGGTATGTGGACTTAATTTAATTAAAGCCACTAATTAAAATAAACTTCTGGTATGACGGTAGGGACAGAGCTGCTTCAATGTCTCATTAGTGGTATGATTTTTGTAGCACTCACCTGAACTGGACTACACTTGGTTTATGGATTGGCCCTTGGGCCAGCTATGAGCAGTTTTGGGTGTTTTGATACAACACATGTTATTCTTCTGCAGCATGAGCTGCCATGGTTACCAGTTTGTTTCCAGGTTCAATTCAAGGTGCGGGTGTTGACCTTTAAGGCCATATAAATCATGGGATTTGAGTGACCATCTCTTCCTTATTTCATCTGCCCATCCCACCAGATCTAATAGAAGAGGCATGCTTATGCCTTCAGTTATCTAGGCAGCTACATTTTTTGCTGTGGCACTTATATTGGAAAGGCATATATCTCTAAAGAAGGCCTTACAGCTCACAATGCATACTGTAACTGAGCAAAAGCCATGCGGTCAAAGGAACTGCCTGCAGAATTCAGAAATAGGATTATTGCAAGGCACAGATCTGGGAAATGCTATAATAAAAGTTTCTGCTGCACTAAGAGCATAGTAGCCTCCATAATTCTCAAATGGAAGAAGTTTGGCACAAGCAGGATTCTTCCAGGAGCTGGTCAAACTGGAAATCGGGGAGAAGAGCCTTTTTAAGAAAGGTGACTTACAGCCCAATGGTCACTCAGACTGAGCTCCAGACTTCCTGTGTGGAGAAGGGACAGAGTTCGAGAAGGACAATCATCACCGCAGCCCTCCATTGATCTGGACTTTATGGCAAAGTGACGAGATGGAAGCTTCTCCTCAGTGCAAAACACACGAAAGCCCGCTTGGAGTTTGCAAAACAGCGCCTGAGATTGTGAGGAACAAGATTCTCTGATCTGATGAAACCAAGATTGAATTATTTGCCCTCAATTCTAAATGTTAAGTCTGAGGAAATAGGCACAACAGCTCCCCAATAATCCCAACAGTGAAGCATGGTGGTAGCAGCATCATGCTGTGGGAGAGTTTTTCAGCAGCAGGGACTGGGAGACTGGTCAGAGTTCAGGGAAAACTGAATGGAACAAAGTAAACAGAACAAATTAAAACCTGTTCCACAGTGCTTGGTACCTCAGACTGGGCAGAAGGTTTACTTTCCAACATGACAATGATCCTAAGCCAAGACAACACAGTGGCTTATGTGAATGTCCTAAAGTGGCTCAGCCAGAGCCTTGACTTGAATTCTATTGAACATTTCTGGAGGGACCTAAAAATGGCTGTCCAGCAACAGTCACCATCCAATCTGACTGAGTTTAAGAGGATTTGCAAGGAAGAAAGGCAGAAAATCCCACAATCCAGGTACACAGAGCTTGTCACATTATACCCCAAAAGACTTGAGGCTATAATTGCTGTGCCAAAAGCGCTTCAACAAAGTTCTGAGTAAAGGGTTACTTATGCCAATGTGATATTTCAGTTTTTTTCTTTTTAACGAATGTATGGACATTTCTAAAATTCTGTTTTCAGTTTGTCATTATGTGGTAGTGAGTATAAATTAATGAGGAAAAAAAGAATTTCAACTGTAATCAGGCTGTAGCATAATAAAATTGATAAAAGTGAAAGGGGTCTGAATATTTTCTGAATGCACTATAGATGCATAGTATGTGTCTATGAGCTATTATCAGTCAGTGGAATGGCTTTCCTTGAGAGGTTGTGGGTTCTCCATCACTGGAGGCTTTTAAGAAGAGATTGGGCATTCATTTGACTGAAATGGTAGAGGGTCTCCTGCTTGTGTGGAGGGTTTGATTAGAAGACATCGAAGATCTCTTCCAACTCTGATGGTGGTGGTGGTGATGGTGGTGATCATGATATCTATCACAAAATGCATGAATTCCTATAGTTATATGGACTTTATTTATGATCTCTTCTGACTTAGAGAAGTCAGAGACTGAGAGGCCTGCTCCCTAAAGTAGCCAACTTTAGCAATCAACCATGTGAGGCTGACTCAGCCAGCAGTCAGCTGAAGTTGATGTGGGAAAAGACAACTGACAGGAGCCCCAATTTTGAAAGACCATCCTGCCAAATTCTGAACAAAGGGGTTCTGCTTGTCATCTCTGGAAGCAGAGATGTACATGCCTTTAGTTAAGCGAAACCTTCTTCTTCTTGTGAACATGTGCCTGTTTGCATCCTGAACCTTGGCTCTTCAACCCTCGCCCAGCTAAAGAACCTCCCTATTAAATGGACTTTTGGATTGTTATGGACTAGGTTTACTGGTCATTTGTTTTGACTTTGGGCTGAACGCTCTTGGACAAGCACTTTCTGTCCTATAAATATTACTAGAGTATGTATGGATTTGAACCTTTTGGCTCTTGGCATGCCTTATCTATAATTGCTTACTACTTGTTCCTAAAATATTTGCAAATCAATTTGGTGTATGTGTCCAGCCTTAAGCAGTACATCTACAATGGAATCTAAAGACATCAATTCATAGTTTTTGACATAAGCACTTCCATTCATAATTAAAGCTTGACTTCCCCGAGTGTAGTCATCACATCTACTCTATAAGATCAAATAATATTCAGATGTAAAACACCCTTCCTGTTTTTCTCTTTCTTGTACTTAAATCATTATTGTAACTGATGAACTGACCAAGTGTGATTTCAGAGGGAACTTTGGATTTTCCCCAAAGCTATGATGTACTGTTCAGAAGAAGCCCTCGTTAAAGCTTAGAATGAGCATGTGCCAATATGCCAAAAATATGACCAAGGTTCATTTCTAACTCAAGCATGCTCATGTTATTCCAAATAAGCATGAGTCACATTGCAACCTACCTCACACCTGCAACTCTGGGTGGCATACAACAATTCAATAAAACAACAGATAAAAAGCAATCATTACAAAAATATTAAGAAGTCATTATTAAAACAAGAATGTCATTTAAATCAGGGGTCTCCAACCTTTGCAACTTTAAGACTAAAGGACTTCAGCTCCCAGAATTCTCCAGCCAGCAAAGCTGACAGTGTCAGGGCCTGAGCCAGGGGTCTCCAACCTTTGCAACTCTAAGTCTGAAGGACTTCAACTCCCAGAATTCTCCAGCCAGCAAAGCTGTCAGTGTCAGGGCCTGGGCCAGGGCTCTCCAACCTTTGCAACTTTAAGTCTGAAGGACTTCAGCTCCTAGACTTCTCCAGCCAGCAAAGCTGAAGTCTTTCAGACTTAGAGTTGCAAAGGTTGGAGACCCCTGCCTTACAGGGTTGGGAGAGGAGGAGGAAGAGGAAGGGGAAGAGGGTGAGGAAGAGGAGGAGAAGAGGAAGAATGTACACCACCTTCAGGACCTGAATGAGAGGCAGGATATCAATCAAAAACATTTTTAAAATGTCCAGTGCTTTTGCCTGTTCCTTCTCCCTGCCATTGACCCCATTGGGGAATCTAATTCGTATTCAGATGGCCACTCAGGGCTGGGCTGCCAAAAACGAAAACAACCAGAAAACAGAAGTCAAGAAAAGACCGAAGAGGCTGGAGGAGCCTTCTGATGCAGCTTCTCCCTCATTTTCTTCCGGAGAGAAGAAAATGTCCCCCGAAAGGGAAGAAGGAGAAAGGGAGAGAAAGAAAGGGAATTGCAACTCAAAAAGTCCCTCCAGTTGCTTTTCCTTCCTTGCTTGGAAAGGGCGTCCTTGGATTCTGGCCACGGAGGAGGTGTGCAGAAGAAAGGGCTCCCTTCGGTTGGAGTGGACAGCAAGACCCCAAAATCGATGCCCATAGCAGCCAAAGACTTCCCCCTTTGGGGGCTCCATCTACCCAGGAATGTCTCCTGCCCAAAGTCCACCTGAAACAAACAGACCCCCGTCCTCTTTCTGGCAGCCCCTCAAATATGGGAAGACCTGCTGTCTTGTCCTTCTTGGCTCTAGGCTGGCCATCCCCAGTTCTTCATATGTTGAAGGCCTGGAGACTGAAACAGATGAAGAAGAAGGAACTGGGGATGGCCAGCCTAGAGCAAAGAAGGACCACGGGGGACATGAGAGCAGTCTTCCAGTATTGGAGGGGCTGCCCCAAAGAAGAGGGGGCTCAAATTATTCTCCAAAGCCCCTGAAGGCAGGACAAGAAACGTCCTGGATGGAAACCAGTCAAGGAGAGAAGCAACCTGGAATTAGGTAGGAATTTCCTGACCCTGAGAACAATTAACCAGTGGAACAGTGTGCCACTAGAAGTTGTGGGTGCTCCAACACTGGAGGTTTTTAAGAAGAGACTGGACAGCCACCTGTCTGACAGCTATAGTGTCTCCTGCTTGAGCAGTGGGTTGGATTGGATGGCCTCCAAGGTCCCTTCCAGCTCTTATTCTGATTGATTGATTGATTGATTGATTGGAGGGTTGGGATACTCCAGCCGTCTGCAAGGAGTATCAATCCTTCCATTCCCCACCATCCAGTGGGGAATTTTATTCCAAATAAGTTGATGGGGATAGTTTCATCTCCTGGTGGTCTCCTTTCCCAGCATTTCCCAGCTCTGACCTCTTTAGGTTTTGAAACCCAGGCAAGGTCAGCGAGGGGCTTGGGAAAGGGATGGAAACCACTCTGGACAATTCTGGGCGTTGAAGTCCCCAGGTTGTAAAAGTTGGCATAGATGCCTAGTCTTCAGAAGTTGTGGGAGCTTCATCCCTGGAAGCTTTCAAGAAAAGACTAGACTGCCCTCTGTCACAAATGGTGCAGGGTCTCCTGCTTGGGAGGTGGGGTTGGACTAGATGACCTCCAAGGTCCCTTCCAACTCTGTTATTCTGTTAAAAGATTTGGTACATCTCCAACAGGCTATTTTGGGCTGTCTAGACTCCTGCCACCCTCCCAAGGGGGCAGTCCTATTGCTGGGGGTCAAACTGTTTATTTAGTGACCGCTTGAAGTTACCACAGCACTGAAAAAGCAATTTACGACTGGTTTTTCACACTTACGGCCTCATCCCTATTCCCCCCACCCCTTCGCATTCTTTGCTTCGGTTTTAGTGCAGTTTTGAACCATGGTTTAATCAGGGTAGCTTTCGTGTTTTCATCTTTTTCAGGGAGTCCTCGACTTACGACGGCCCACGGGAGCCCCAAATTTACCTGGCTAAGTGAGACATTTGTTAAGTGAATTTCGCCCCCCCCCTTACGACCTTCCTGGCCACAGTTGTTAAGTAAATCGCTGCAGTTGTTAAGTAAACAACACGGTCGTTAAGGGAATCCAGATTCCTCCTAGACTTTGCTGGTCAGACGGTCGTAAAAGGGGATCACGTGGACACTGTGACCGTCATAGACATGAGTCAGTTGCCAAGGGTCCGAATTTTATTGTATGACCATATGCCACACGGTCATAAGTGTGAAAAAATGGTTGTAAATCACCTTTTTTCAGTGCGGTTGCAAGTTTGAATGGTCACTAAGTGGGTGAGGGGCCCGTGTACAAGCTTTGCAACTTGTAGGCCTCTCCGTTGGTTGGCCTAAAAGGTTTAATCAATATACAAATTATAAAATAAATAAAATCTGGCCGTCAGAGGCCTATTGCAAATGGCGGCCAAGGTGGGCTGGTTGCCAAGCAACCCAAACGCGATCATGGGGCTGTGGGGGAGGGGTGACTGTCAGAACTCTGAAACTCTGCTGTAAGTAGGTCTAGGGAGGTCCGTCGTAACCCTGAACGGTTGCTAAGTGAGTTTCGAGGAACCCCCTGCAATCGAAAGACAAGGAGGGGGTTGTGTTGTGTTGTCGAGTCGTCTCTTTCGCTGCGTTTGTGTGTTTCAAGCTCCTCCCCCCTGCCCAGTGCTGGCTGCACAATCTCCTGCCTTGGCTCTGTTTCCGCCCCGGTCAGTTTCTCTCTTTCACACCATTCAAACTCCAAGGGAGTCCGGGGGTGGTGGTGGGGGTGGTGATAGTTGTTGTTGTTGTTGTTTGTTGTTGTTGTTGTTGTTGTTGTTGTTGTTGTTCTTCTTCTTCTTCTTCTTCTTCTTCTTCTTCTTCTTCTTCTT
>JAPKID020006029.1:0-10838 GCA_026931265.2 Tropidonophis doriae | reverse complement strand
CACAAATTGCAATCGACCGGAGAGGTAGGAGGAGAACCACCGTAACACGGTGCCCCTCACCCCCAACCCCTCCAGTCAACGCAATAGGATACCATGGTCGATGGTATCAAAAGCCGCTGAGAGGTCTAATAGGACCAGGATGGAGGAATGTCCCCCATCCCTGGCCCTCCAGAGATCATCCACCAACGCGACCAATGCCGTCTCAGTACTGTGCCCAGGCTGGAAGCCAGACTGGCGCCGGTCTAGATAATCAATTTCCTCCAGGTGGCGAGGAAACTGTTGTGCCATCACACTCTCAACAACTGGATGGTAGTTGGATAATAAAGCTGGGTCCAAGGGGGGCTTCTTGAATCACTCCATTCTAATCCTCTATCAAACACTAATTTTCAGAAGCAAAATATATTACTTTCTCCTAGTTTGTCCTCATTTGGGGCATAAATTCCCAGTGTCAAAGACTTAGTTCCATGCATATTAACTTCCAGCCTAACAAATCTACCATGCAGTCAATACAAGTTCTGCTTTTAGTTGGGCATTTACATACAAAACAATTCCATATTTAATTTTAATTTAATTTCTCTTTTGAGGGGAATTTGCTTCATTTATATTCTACTTTAAGCATTTGCAATTCAAAACAAGGCAATTTTTTAAAAATGGAAACTCGGTGGCTCAGTGGTTAGAGCGCAGTACTGCAGGCTATTTTTGCTGGCTGCCTGCAATTTGGCATTTTAGATCCCACCAGGCTCAAGGTTGAGTCAGCCTTCCATCCTTCTGAGGTTGGTAAAATGAGGACCCAAATCTTTGGGGGCAATATGCTGTCTCTGTAAACCACTTAGAGAGAGCTGTAAAGCACTGTAAAGTAGTATATAAGTAAGTGCTATTGCTCTTTGTAGCACCTAATTCAGGATCTTCCCTGTCAGTTTTCTTTTGCAGTGTTCACTGACAGTTCCATTTGAATCTCTCCAAAAATTTTCTTTTACTTCCCAATATTTCCACTTTGTCATTGATTCAAGTCTCTAGACACTTGTTTTACAGAAATTTTCATCATACTAATGTATTCTTTCACATTTCACAGATGCTGTCAATTTAGAATCAAGTGATGCAACTTACTTATTACCCAGTTATTCAAACATTTTCTGAAGCAAATCTTGTGTAATTTCTCTTTCTGCAAGTTGTTATAGTAATCCTCTCTTCCCCTCTAATGTTTGTTTGTGTGTGGATGGGTGTGGGTGTGTTTCCATTACAGATAGTTCTTAATTTACAATTGCTGACAATGATCGTTTGAAGTTACATAGATTCCCAAAAAAGCTACTGGTGACCCAGGTTTAAAGTTCTGATGCCTACCTTCCTAGAGTCACGTGACGGTATTTTAGTTGTTCACATTTATGCCCACATTTATGGCTATCTACAGCACCCTACAATCCCATGAACACAATTTATAATTTTTTTTGCCAGAAACCAGTATTTACTTTTGTTTTATGGCAAAAATATGCCTCTTAACAAACAATGGGTTCACTGAACAGCAAAATTTTATCTAACTGAGATAGCAACAACCAGCAATCTTCTTAGTCAGTCTCTCTATCTGTCTCTCTCTGTCTCTGTCTCTCTCTCTCTGTCTCTCTCTCTCTGTCTCTCTGTCTGTCTGTCTGTCTCTCTCTCTCTCTCTCATTCTCTCTTTCTTTTTCTCTCTCCATTTTGGTTCACTTATGCCAACTCAAAGTTCTTGTTAAATGGGGAATACTTGTATCCAGTAATCTCTATCCGGCAATATTACCTGTAATTCCAGAACTCCAATCTAATACAGAGGATTACAAAGAGTATATTATAGACAAAGTCAAATTGAGTGCCTATCAACTGAAAGACAGAAAATGAATGAACAGTCCAATTTCCCAGTCCCATTTATTCTATGATAGAGCATTTCAATTTCAATTCAACAACCACACACGATACTTTTAAACTAAACTCAGTGGGTGTATAGACCAAGGCATTTATGGATTTCTAGCTACTATCATATAAAATATTGTGCCTAAAGCAAGCTGTCCTCGAAAAGTACATAAACTGGAGCTATCAAAATAAAAAATACAACTATCTATCCTGAGCTACTGGTGAAAAGTTAGCCTATAAATCTAACAAATCAAAGCATAAATAACCCAGATCAAAGTTCTGTAATGAAACAAATAGGAGAGTATATAATCTTTCTTTTTTGCCATTTTTCTATATCTCTGGCCTTTAGAAGACCATGAAGATTTAGGTGTTCTTTATTGCCCCAAATTCTTTCTAAACCCAGATGTTTTTTAAGCCATGGAATAATAGGGGGAAAATTTCAGACTTCCAGAGGCTTCTCCCATGTTCTCCCAGAATCAATAGCCACTCTGGATCTAAAACAACCTAAAGTAACAGTCTTTCTTTTTTCTTTTTTACCCTGATGACACTTAAGGCAAGATGTGAAAGTAGAGGAATGGATTGCACATCATCTTCTATCTCTAACCCTTGAGTTTGGAAGCTAGTAAGATGATGTCTATTGGGATATTGCTATCATCTAGCAAAGCAAAAAAGATCTTGGTCATAGAGTCTAAATTTAGAAATAAAATTGGTGTATTTTTAGTTTGCCATGGTACCAGTTAATGTAATGGATAGATGTTATGGTTTCTAAAAAGAGTCTAGGACATGATTAATGCCCAATTTTCCATTAGAAAATACTTTTATGGTTGGATAATGGGGAATATTTATTTATATCCCTTTTTAATAAAAATTTCTCAGTTACTATAATGAAAAATTATTTTAAGCTGTTGTCTGCAACCCAAAATATGCAGAAAAAAAGCTTTATTTTCTTTATTCCTGCACTTCTTCCCACTCCCTCTTCCTCTGCTTGTTGCAAATAGTAACCTGTTCTTCCAGTAAGCTGATGAATCCTTTGCTTGTACTTTTCTGAATTACGGCTGTTACATTTAAGAAATTGGTTTGCAGTCCAATTTTCTTTTGCTTCTCTTGGGAAGATACATTCTTGATTACCTGCAGTTTTTCTTAGACAAATTGTTTACATACTTTCTAGTCTTTAACACACTGGGATTTGTTTACACAACCTCTCTATACAGAGATAGAATATAAAACTAGGTTACCTTGCAATTGTGTCGCAAGAGCACCATTATTCAGTTGCTGTTTGGGGGTTATAATTTAGGACAAACACAGATTTATAAGCAGAATGCCCTTAATTCAAGACCTTAAAGGAAAATATTTAAGGCAGCAAATGTCAGTAAATCTTACCAGAGAGAAATCACTCAGAGTAGACAATGCTAGTCTTAATAGCTTAATGGGCTGATTCAGTAAATTTCACCTATCAATTCCTAGCCATGAATGACAGTTTGAATAAGTGTTGTAACAATCACACATTGGTTTTATGCTACAGTATTTAGCTGCATTGTTTATATATCTGAATATCAAGTTCATATGCATAGTATATCAATTAGTTTAGTATATGTAAAGTGCTTATTAGGTAAGCACTTTTTGTATTTTCAAAACTAGATTTAAATCTGTGCTATTGCAGTCACCATTCCAATCTCAGTATATTTTGATGATTGTGTAGTTTAATATTTTGAAACATATTATTTTAGTTCTCCGTTGCAACATATATTTGATAATATATAGTCCAATATTTCCTCAATTTCATCTGGCTATAGTCAGAGGAAGTTGAAATTACTGAGATCATGACATGTATAACTAATATGTATATCCCACTAAGCACACATACTTTTCTACCCATACATTCCACAAACTGACAGTATATACTATAAATACACATAATTTCACTTGGAAAATAATCTTTGTTTAATTTCCCATTCAGATTGTAAAATATATAAATATAATTAAACCCCTTTCCACAAAAATCTATATTAATCTATTTTTGCATTTCACTTGGTTTTCTCAAATAAAATTCATTCAGGTGGCTAAGGAATGGTTCATCTGGAACTCTAAGGGTAATCCATATTGTCAACTCATCCAGTGTGCACACCACGTTGAAAAAAAACCTTCAGTCATTTTCTTACACTTATTTTGAAGAATATTTGGCAATGTGTACAGTAGTTTAAGCATTGGTGTGTATGATATATATGTTAGCAGTATGTATGATTGTTAATATTAAGGTATGCATCAGAATCATTAAGCCCTATTCCTATGGCAAAATGGGAAAATTTAAGAATGTTAATTTTTCCATTGCAGAATAGGAAAACAGAGTCTATTCTGAGTTTCAACCTAAAAGAAGCTCCAGCCTGTATTTGTTTTTCTAGTGTTTCAAGGTGCAAAGGGTGGCCATAAAGTATGCGTTTATACCAGTGGCATACACGTATTTGGTTACCTAACTGCTAAATTTCCATGTAGAAAAATGTATCTTTTAGGAAAGTTGCTCAGTTGAAATATTGAGTATGTTGTGATTTCTACTGGAATGTAATTTATGGAGCAGTTTTCAGTGACCTTTCAAAATTACTTACAGTGTGTGGATTTTTGGCTCTGAACATTTTTCTATTAATTTGTTAGCACTCATTACATATTTGAATCTTCCGACTGCTACAATCTTTCTTTGATAGTAGGTTTGATTCATATAATTTAATAGTAGTAAAAGCTAAAATGTCAAACTCCAGATTTCTTTTTGCCTCAAAAGTTACATTGGGTTAAAGTCAAAATTGTAGTGGCCGCATTTGGATATGTAATGGAGTCACATTTTACACATTGAAAAACAGATTCCTATAAGATTTGACCAAACTGATAAGTGATGGGATATTAAACAGCTTTATTTTATACACCGTCTTAAATATAAAATGATTAAACCATTACTATATTTCTAAAAAACATTATAGGTAATCATTTTCTTCATGGCACCTTCTTCTTAAATGTTTGCAAGAAAGTTTTAAAATAATTTTTTCCTCACAAATTCATAAAGACACTAATAATTTAATACTGTCCTTTAAAATGGGAAATCAATATTGGATGATAAAATGTTAATTTAGTAAAGTAAGCCTCTGATGTTATAAAACTAAAGCTCTACTATTGCAGTATAATCAAATAAAGTAATGTCTACAGTATTACCTCTTATATTAACTATAGAATTACAACCTATAATAACTGAATCTTTTATTTGCTTATCAATTATGTAGAAAGGTTAAGCAGTAGCTGTATAAAACAGTAATGGTAATATTGGATTGAGCTGCAGGGAGTCAAACAGATAATAGATTTAACTGGTTGAATGCTTCTTAAGGTATTAGCTCTACAGAAAATTTGATCATCTGTAAAATAGTGTATTCTTTTAGGAAATCATAAAGATTTGAAGTTTTACAAAATGAATGTTCACATGTATAATATGTATTCCAGTTTCAAAAAAGTTAATATTTACTAAGCTTTGAGATTTTCTTGTCTTATGAAAATAACTGGTGTATCTAATATGTTTTCCCCTTTTAAATATTTTGTTTTAAAAACTAATGTTTTTGGTGCATGTTCATCAGAAAGTGCATGCCTTGTGAATACTAATTTCATTGTGTTTAACTGGACAAAATCAGAATTCCAAACCCCAAAGAAGAAGAAAATAACTTCTAAAAACAATTGTTGTTCTGGCTCATTAAAGCATTGTTTTTTATTAGGTAGCATTTCTTGAGAACCGTAAAAATTAATAGTGAATTTCAAAAGTACTTTATTGGCATGTTCCTCCAAATAATTTAATTTTCATGGTTAATTATGTCTTCTTTGTAACATAGACTATTGAATTAAGTGTCTATTTAGAAATTTTTAATTTTCTCTTCCTTTCATTTTCTTTAATTCTTTAATTTATACAATACATGCTCTAAAGATTTAAAAACTTTGTGAGTGATTCTGAGCAGAAGTCTTACAAGAAGCTCATAATAATTATTTTAACTGACAGATTTTTCTTCTACTCTATTGAAAGCAACATATTTTATTTAATGTGTTTAAATTAGATCATGAGAAGTGTGGAACTTTGCTTGGTGAAAAATTGATACTTTTATGTTTCAAATGTTTCTTGTGTAAAATGTTACCTGACTTCCAACTCTTAATCTAAAAAGAGATTAAGATGAATGGAAGAAGCTAGAAGTTAAAACTGCCACTTCTTATTTTGTTTTTTCTTAGCCATACCTAGTTTGCTATTCACTCTGCAAACTCTAACACAATATTGTGAATGTACATTGTAGCTATCAAGAAAAAGGATGTCCACACTCTTAATGTATCTATTTTATCTCCATTGCAAGTCATCCATTGCACTTCATTCGTCTCATGTCATCATTAGAAACTTAATTGAAGGAAGGGTCACAGAATCCTAGTTGTTTTATTAGCTTTGAATTCTAGCCACTGCAATTCTGTGAAATAATGCATTAGTTTACTTATTTCTTAACTTTGTATGAAGCTTGAACATACTGTTGGTCTAATAATTCCTTGCCAGTCACTGAAATAACATAACCAAAAATATACTCTTTTTATATAGATGAGAAATATTGGACATGAATTAATGTTTCCAATGTTGCTATTGTTTGTTCCAGCTCAAAAATATTTTTTTGATTTGCTGTTAGATCATAAACAAAGATTACATCATTATTTCAAAATTAGGCCCATTGAACAGAACGGACGTAACGATTTCCACATAAACATGCATAGGATTCCAATATCATAATCAACAGAACATTATTATAGGCACACTGATGTTGGATTAGGCCACTTGCATTTAATTTGATGACTATAATGAAAATGCTACCGTATTTAATATTAGCAAATTAATCCCTATGTTATTCCTACTTTCTGTCCTTCCCCATGTCACATGATTGGAGCTCTCTTCTTATGTACTCTTAGTTGAAGCAATCTCTGACAGTGTCTTCTGCTACCATCGGCTTATTTTCTAGATGGGAAGTGATGGAGTTTTGCGCCTCAGTAGTTCCGCTCTAAATAATGAATTCTTTGCATATGCAGCACAAGGGTGGAAACAGCGATTGGCAGAAGGTAATTTTCTACTTGTTACTAGATTTAACCAATAGTATTTTTCCTTCTATAAAGAGATCCCGTCTTATGTCACAGCCAGGAAAACATTCATTTCAATACTTTTATATTTTATTCTTGCTCAACCCAATGTACCTTGCACAATTGTTGTGAGGGGAAATTGGGGATAGAGTGCTATAACACTGCCTTGAGCTCCTGGAAGAAAGGCGGGATAGAATATTAAAAAAACAAAATTATAAAGTGGCAAGATTTCAAAACTATGTACACTAGATCACCTTCCAGTTGTGTTAAGCACATCTGTCTCTTACACCTCACAATAGATTACCATTGGGTACTTTCACTTAAAATATGAACAAGCATTTTCATCAGTGTCAGCTTTGGAAACCTAAATGCATGTGACTAAATCCCACCAATACACGCTAGAAATACTAAAAACAGCACTACAAGTACCATTTTAGCATAGGTTTCTCTCAAATTAATTTTGGATTGAGTTTTGAAGTTTGGATTCAAATTTTGGATTGAATATTGAACCACTATTTGCAATAGGGGGAAAATTCAACCATCCATGCCTCATGAAAAGCTGCTGCCCAAAGATGGAGTCTTCTCAAGCAGCAGCTAGCAGAGCACAGGAACTGCATGATGTTTAGGAAAGCAATGTTGATTGTGTTTCACGATGTGCAAAAAATCTTTGACACTTATCCAAGTTTTGAAACCTTAGAGCATGGTTGACCAAATAACTTTAGCACAGCATTTGTATGAAATAAGTCACCTGCAGAAATTCCTGCACTACACAAAACTCAGCTGCACCCCTAGATTAATACTTTGGACCTTCCGTTTCTTGTATCTTTTAGGAGAATTTACACCTGAGATGCAATTGCGCATCAGACAAGAAATTGAAAAGGAAAAGAAAACAGAACCCTGGAAAGAGAAGTTCTTTGAAAGATTTTATGGAGAAAAGTAAGTATCAAAGAGAAAAGAAATGTCCTCAGATATGTAACAATGTGGATAGCTATTAACAGATACATTTGCATTTCCTGAAATCTAAAAGTGCCTAATAAATTTACCAATTATTTTAGCTCCTATTAGCATTGCTAAAGCTTTCTTAGATTTACTTTTTCAATTTCTCAACCTATTTTAAACACTAAAAGTAATCTACAATTTCACCAAACCTTTCCCCAAATATATTAAACATTAAATTCAAATAGAGATAATATAACACAGATTGAATATGAATAGATAAAACCCATCCTTTTTTAACCTTCAAAAGGAATCAAATTTCAGAAGGATTCTAAAGTAATAAAATAATTACAAAAATTATTTTGGTACTTGTTTTTCCCTCATAAAATCCTTCACTATGGTATTGACTTGAATGAATAAAAACAATGTATATATGCATGTTATATTGTATAGAAATGTATATATTATATTTTATAGAGATAAAACAACAATAGTGAATGAATATTTCTCTTTGAAAAAAGTTTCAGAGTAACATGCTTGATTCTTTCATAAACATATATTAAGCTGTTATACACAAATTCAATAAAGTGTTTAATAATTTAAGTAGATGAAATTATTTTCTAATCAGATAAAGAACAGTTACATTAGACATGTATGCCATATTCTCAAATTCACCGCAGGCAATCACATATATTACAAATTATATTCATGTTATTTCCTTTATACAGGTAGCCCTCAATTCACAGCTGGTCACTTAGTAACTGTTAAAAGTTACAATGAACCTGTTCAGAGCTATTTACAGCCCAGTTTCAAAGTTCTGACAGGTGGGGGGCCCATGGCAATTTTGGGCACTTGACGACCGCCCAGGTTTTCAGCCATTTGCAGCATCTTGTGATCACATGACCACAATTTATGACCTTTTTTGCTGGAAACCAGAATTCACTTCTGGTTTCTGGTAAAATACACCCATTGAATAGAGTGGGGTCACTTAGTGACTGCTGTGTTCACTTAATTACCGTGGTGTTTGTTTAACAACTGTAGCATTCACTTAAGAAGTGCTGCAGAAAAAGTTGTCAAATTGGGTGCAGTCACATAACTTGATAAGTCAGTTTATATAATTTTATTTTTGAAAAAAAATATTTAAAAGCTCTTAAAAGAAGCTCTATCTAAAAGTGTTTTTTTTGTTATGAATATTGTATACAGGATTGACTACATCATTGCAATAATATAACTTGGTATTTCTGCAAATCGTAAGCATAGGTATTTTCTGGTATCATAAAGATTTCATAATTCTGATAGGAAAAATATTTTTTCTATGCCTTTTTTTTAAAGCATACATCCAGGTTAATGTAAAAGCTTTTGCAAAATAATTTCCCACTTCAAAGTTTGGAAATCCATGCAGACATTTTTTTTTCCAGAAAGACTATCACTTCTTTTTCAAAACAGCTTTTTCCTATTTCGTTCTCAAAGGACTCAATGACCCCAATTTTTTTCATTTTTGACACACTAGTACTTAAAATAAGTGTACAGATTACAGTGTCTGTACTAGTAAAACCTTTACCAATTTTACATAGTGTCTTCTCATTCTAAGAAAAATAAGTCTATTGTGATTTTTCTTGTTTAATCCATCTTTTATCTCATGTGGTCTTCTCCTATTATCCCTAGTACGAATTGGACTAGTTGGGGCTAATTGGAATTACAGTTTGGCTCATCTGAAGAGCATTAAATCTAAATCTATATAAATAAAAATGTAACTATGAGTTTGTTCAAAACAGGTAATCTCTGAAAGTACTGCACTGATTGTTTCCAAATTTTCACACAACGTTCCTTACAAATATGGCACCAATGATATATATATATAGATAGTGTAGATGTCACACCTGTGCCAGGTACACGCAATGGAAATGTAAAAAATGTAGGTAGATGGATACAGAGAGAGCAGTGAGCCACAGGATGACATAATACAAAATGTCATAATATTCTGTCCATAAGATTCAAGGAGAAATATAGTAGGTAGATACTATAAAGTAAAAGGGATAGAGAGAGTGAGGGAGAAATGCAGTAGGTAAGTAGGTAGGTAGGTGGATAGAGAGAGAGAGGGTGAAATATGGTAGATAGGTAGGTAGATAGGTAGGTAGAGGGATGGGGGGGAGAAATACAGTAGAGGGATAGAGAGAGAGAGGCTGAGGGCGACGGAGGCCATTGCCCATCCTTTCAGAACGGCACTCGCCTACCTCTCAGAGCTGAGTGACCCATGTTCAACTGCTGTTCACACGGAACCCTTCTCCACTTCAAAGTAGGTAGGTAGGTAGAGGGAGGTAGGTAGGTTGGGAGTTATACGGTGGTTGTGTGTGCAGGTATAGATCTTCACACAGATTGATTGGACATTTAACCAGACTGGGTCACAGCAATGTGTGGCCAGGAATGGCTAGCTAATACATAAATATTTTCAAGAAAATTACATACATCATGATGTCACCTTTCTATCATAACAAATCCAAATATTGCATATTATATTAGACAGTGTAATTCCATACATAAATGCTGAGAAAGAAATCCTCTTAAATTTGTTTCCAGAAAGGATTGCCTAAACCCATCAGCACTGCCACCAAGAAAATTATATGGATGTAGTCATAAAGTAGAGCTTTACTCAAAGAATACTTTACTTGTACATAATAGGAGAGTCACAAAGAGAAATGTTAAATGAATGATCATATTAGTTGTGTTTAATTTTAAAATGAAATTCGAATTTCAATAAATCAATTTTTGGCCACATCTAATTTTTTAAAAGTAAGGTTATGGCAGCTCATTAAAGTGCCCTCAGAACTAAATTTCAAATTTATTAGATTTATACCCCGCTCCCATCTCCCCGAAGGGACTCGGGGCGGCGTACAGGG
>JAPKID020006028.1:0-10839 GCA_026931265.2 Tropidonophis doriae | reverse complement strand
TAATAGTTATATGTGTGTAAAAATATAAAAAAGCTGGTTGTTTTATCAGCTCTTTACTGGTATGTGAATAACTATATCCAAAATACAATAAATGAGACATGAGAATTATATATTTGCCCAATATAATCAAGTTCCATTAGTTTATTTTTGCATTTCCTATATAGAAACATACTACATATTTTCAATAACAACATCAATAAATTCACTAAAATTAATAGGGGCTGTTAAACTTAATATGATGCAGTTATTGAGTTATACAGGAAATAACACAAATATGCTTAGAAGACTCAACTGCCATGAAAAATACCTTGGTACAAGTAGAGTAGAAATAGAAGTAACAATCATCTCCTTGGTTGGACATATTCAAATTAATTTCCTTCAAGTTTAAGGTGTAGAAACAAATAGCTGAATATCAATTTTGTTATTTTTCAGCGATAGTTAATCACAACAATGTTTAAAATGGCACAATCTTCTATACCGGATTTAGCAATATCTTCTGTAAAATATAATCCTGAAAAGCAAATGAATAAAAGATTTAAATATCACTGAAAATGTTACATTTGATAGATAGAAACATCCATTTCCATAAAAGTTGAACTCTAATACATACTGATTTTTTTTAAAAAGGAGTAAAGTTATTACATGCATTTATAGGTACACATAAAATTAGAGCTTCTTGGGGAAGATATGAAGGAGCTATTAAGGCTTGGAGAAAAAATTAGTCCAGAGAGGGAAGAAAACACAAGAAACTCAAAATAACCCCATTTTAATTTTGTCTAATATGATTGGACAGACATAGATTTCCAAGATGCCTTACAACTTTAATGAAGCATTTCTGGAACCCTTGTGGTGTCTACTTCTTGACTTGGCTTATTTTGAAAGGCTGACATATACACGCTAATTATAAACTCTAAATGATTACAAACTGATAATATCCAAATGCAAGTCAGGATACTAGCTATCCCCTATACAAGTAGCTCTTGGTTTATAACCTTAATTGAGCTTGAAATTACAATTTTAAATTTTGTTGTTAAGCAATTCACATGACACTTGATTTTACATCCTTTTTCATGGCAGTTATTAAATCTATGTGGTGATTGTAAAGTGAACACTGGTTGCTAAGCGAATCCATTATCTGCAAATATAAATAAGGTCACGTGAAAAACTAAAATTACCGTAAATTACTGCTAGACACACCCAAAATGTAATCACAAGACTACAGGAGAAGTATGGCTGTTGAAATTTCAAACCTGGATTGTAAGTTAGGCTGAGAAGGTCTGTCATAATTTCTAACAATTGATAAATGACAGAGTCAAAGACTACTTGTAAAACTTGTCATGGGATAGCACTGGCTTGTTTATGAGATGGCCTTGTTGTGTCTGTTTCATAAGGTCCAGCAGAATGAACATTCTCCAAGTCCCTTCTATTAAGCAATGTCATCTAAAGTCTCTTGTTGCAACCTACCCTGTGGAACAATCAACCTATTTAGGTTTCTGTAAGGCATTAAGGATCTGGCTCTTTGCCAACAGTAGGCCTCTTGTGAATAATGAATGCATTTAATTCATTAAGAAGGGCCTTCTCTTTAGTGGCTGCCTCTCTCTGGGCAATCATTCCCCAGATAGAGTAGAATGACCCCCACCGTAACACTCTTCCAGAAGGCACTAAGACCTGGTTCTGCCAGCGGGCCTGGGGAACCCAGAGCGGGATAGAGCCCATTAAATGGCTTGTGTGACAGTGACAGGCTTCTGCCCCATACATCCCTTAGACCTATTCGCTCACACAGAGTGGGGCTCCTCCAGGTGCCGTCAGCCAGGCAATGCTGGCTGGCGACCCCCAGGGGGAGAGCCTTCTCCATGATGGGCCCCACCCTCTGGAATGACCTTCCCCCTGATATACGTGTCACCACCGACCTTCGCCTGTTCCGCCAGAGGCTAAAAACCCATTTTTTTCAATCAGGCCGGCCTGGCCTAATCTTACTCTGCCCTACTTCCCTAGTTTTAAATTTTTAATTGGGTTTTTTAATTAAGGGATTTTAGTACAGGGGTTAATATTATTTAATGCAACTTTAAAATGGCTTGTGTTGTATTATGTGTTTTTAAATATTCCCTGTACGCCGCCTCGAGTCCCCTTGGGGAGATGGGAGCGGGTTATAAATTTAATAAAAGTTAAAAAAAAAAGTTGTGTGATCTGCTGTCACCAGGGCAGGGGTGGTGGTGGTGATGTTGATTTCATTTCATTATATTCATTTATTTGATTTATTAGTTTTATTGTTTTAAATCAGGTTTTATATTCTGTAAGCCACCTTGAGTCGCCATGTGCGAATAGGCAGCGATGTAAAATCAATCAATCAATATTGTTGTTGTTATTATTTGGGCTTTTCTTCATGTGTGCAATGTTTTCCAATCTGTCTTTAATATCATTGTAGCTATTTTATTGACTGTTGGCAGCCCAGAATCATATGTCAACTTGTAGCCACATAAATCTATATAATTATAATGAAATATTTTAAAAAATGGTTAAGAAAAATGTTATTAAAACACAATTCAACAATACAGACTGAAATACCTTAGTATGATCAGCAGATACTATCTTCAAAACTTCCAGTTATTTTTCTCCTGTAGGTCGAATCAACACTCAATCCATAAAATAGCAACGAGATATAAAGACTTTTCTTCCTCACATTGCCAAGGACACAAATCTCATCCTCATTCAAAATTCAGATAAAGGGTGAATTAAAACTATTGGAGAAAGTAAGTCCATTTGAATAGCCAGGGAAGCTGGAAACAGTGCTTAATTGCCTCTTCAAAATAAATAGTTCATTTAAAGAGGAACTTCTGTTTCAAACCAGCTGCAAAGATCCGTCTTCCACAGCCAGGGAATTTTACTTTTTTTTTTTTCAATTAAAACACAATGTTTCAATTTCTGGTCTTCAAGATCTCTTCACCTATTGAAAAAGAGAAAAACATCTTCCCCGGTCTTTATTAACTGCATAGTAAAATATAGTAGCTTTAAGCTCAGACATATATACACACATAAAGTTGCATATTATGTGTTTATACATGTAAAAATGCATATGCATTAATAAACTGCATTTCAACAAATCAATCTTCCATGTAATTAAATTTTTGGATGAATAGTTTATGATACAGTACAAACATAAACAGGTATATTCATACTGCATGTCAAACTTTACACATGTGTGCCTTGCTAGAACTATTTTCAGGTTAAATGGATCTTGTGTTTACTATTATTTGCAATTGCAAAGCAATATATTTGGCAGCATAACATTAAGAAAATAAAGCATTTTATGTCCGACCTATTCATTTACAAAATAATTTAAAATTTGTTCTCTTGTGAGTGCAAGATTTCCCTGAAAAAAAAGCTGTTGCTGTTTTTCATCAATAAGATTGAAAGAATGTCACTGATCTAACATGTTTTACAGTCACACAGCAAATAAGGTGTGTGTAAATCATAACAGAATTGATTCTTTCCAAATATCATTTTGTATATGGAATTTTTATGAATGTAGAATAGTAATTTGGAGTTTTATTCCAGACAAAATAACATGTCTTTGGATATTTATAGTATGATGTTTCCCCAACTCTAAACGAGTAGAGGGATTTAAAAAAAAATATTGCTTGTGTTGAAATTCAACAATAGGAATTTAAGAAATGTCATCTGTAAAAGTGCTTTTTATTTGCATTTTTTAATGCAACTTGTCTTGCTGGCACAAAATGATACTAGTACTCCAGATGGAAAAATCTAAATGAAGGAAAAAGGTTTCCGTCAAATACATATTATTTGCCATAATCATTCAATTTTAAACAAAATATGTATATATTTAAAAATAATAGATTTATTAACTGTTTAAATGGTAAAAAGTTGTCCTTTAGGTGAACAAAGTTTAACACATGTATCATAACAAGCAAAATTAAAATAATTTTGTAAGGAGCATTTCATTTTCATATACATTGAATAATTTGGAGTTAGGGGTACAGTATTGGAGAACAGTATTATGGTACCTTTCCATTTAGTACATATCCAAAGTATTTTGCATACTGTCTGTTCTAAGTAATTTAAGAACATACCATCTTTCCAACTTTGGTAACAGATGACTGTTACCCTGTGGATTAAGTCAGAACTATGAACTGTTCCACTGCTGCATTAAAATCCCAACTGTTTTAAAGAATGTGAAAAAGACTATTTTTCCATATTTTAGTGCAAAAATAAAGTAATCTGTATCTCTGACAGCAGGGATGTCAATTTATGTACTTAAATGGATTTTATAAAGCTGAGTAATTTTGAATTCGGTTGGTACAAAATCCTAAAGAAGGCCATTAACCTTTTGGAGGGGAACTGCTATTTCTAGCAATATAAAGTGAATCATACACATTTTCTAAATTTTCTGCTCATTCTAAATTGTCTGCTCATTTCAAGTTGCTCCACTTGATTATGAAACATCAACAATTAGCATGCTCAGATGACATAGGATGTTTGTATGTTTACATGATTCTTTGAAGCTGTAAATGTAGAAGAGAACACAGAGCTGAGGGGTAGAATTAAGCATGTCATGAAAAGACATTGCCATCAACAGTCAAAGTCCAATCCCTCTTGAATTCCATTTACTATTATCTGATGTCAATTTAATATTTTTGTGTATAGCTTGATCCTAAAGGCTTGACATATAGTCGTGATCCTTTGCGCCTAATAGTAAATACTGTATAGGGAATATTTTCGGCTACATTTTAACTGTTCAAAACAGCCAAAATTAGAGCTATCATTCTGCTAATTAACTTGCCATTTCACAGCACTAATTTACATAACTGCCAAAGCTCTAAGTAAAATTTAATCAAAACTGTGAAAATATGATCTGACCTTGTTTCTTGAGTGGAGAGATTTGTTGTCCTGAAAGTACTGGTATCCAATTTCTCAGCTATCCCTACCAATATATAGGACAGTATTTATCAATGTAAGTTGTCTAAAACTGTTTTTAATGCTTTGATAATTGTTGCAACTAATTCTTTCCTCAATTACCACACTTGCCAAGGGCAGCAAATCTTAACAGCCTTCTGATGGGGGAGATTTGATTACAATGTTTGCATATATCAAACACTACATCTAAAATTATTTATAGCATCCATATTTGACAATTTTAATTCTATATGCACCTCTGAGTAAGTTCTTTTTAGCTCAACTTAATTTCATGGATTTGCAAAAGAGCCTACAGAAGTTGTTCCTTGAAACAAGAATCTAGGAAGACAGAAAGTAATGCTTAAATTTGCATCCATTTCTATCCAAGAGCCCAAAGTGGTATGTTTGTTATGAAAGCCTTTTTGCAGGTCTTGTAGGGGAAGAGCAATAGACTGATCAGAAATATCAAATCATCTCAAAGGGCTGAACAAGGCTCATATACAAGGATAGCAGTAGTTACTTATAAATTAGGCATGTTTTCACACTAAGCTTTCAATATAAGATAACATAGAAATAGAATGCAAATTCAAAAAATGAATTTTCTTTGCCCTATAACTACATTACGAGCTCTTTTAATCACTACCAATACAAATTTTAAGTAAAGTCTATTCTGACTCAAAAAAGTGCTTGATGTTACATATTAGCTTTTAAAATTTATAGAATCTGCCTTATATGTTACAGCACACTTCCATTCTAGAACACAATTCCTGTTGGTGGTGCATTCTATATGCCAGGAAAACAGACAAAATAGGTTAGCCATTGCGGTGAGGACTACCCATTTTGCTTCTGTTTCATCAGTTGTTTTGTTTAGAGAGAGGCTGTCTACATCCTGTAGCTAATGTGCACTTGCTAACTAAATGTCAAACATGGAAATCTTCATTTAAGAAACAAGCAATTCCAGCAATATGGTTTTACCATATTACTTCTTATAAAAGAAAGCGGACATGGCCCAGCTTTCTTTCATAAGAGCTCAACAGTCTCTACACTTTGCTGCACCTACACTGCTACAGAAGGCAATGACAAAATACTTTCACACAGTTGCCAAAAAACCTGCATGGATCTGTTCCTGTAGCTACCAGGCATCAAACTCACATTGAGGAAGCAAGTCAGTTAAAGTGTACTACTCTGCTTATGTATATGTGTGTGTTATTTTTTAAAAAATAATACAGGAAATAAATCTGTTACTCTACAGCAAATACAAATAAATTATTACTTTTTATTACATTAATAAACTGTTTTGGGTCTCTTTGTGCCAGCTTGCATACTAGAAAGAACTGCATTTTCTAATCCACTATAATTACTGTATCCTAGAAAAACTTTTTTTTAAAAAAATTAGTAGGTATAATACTAATCATTTTCTAGATGTAAAACATCTTGCAATCAAAGGATATAATTTCTTTCCCTAAAATGGTATCTTGTGGAAGTATAAAATAATTATCCTTAATAAGTAATTAATAATTAATAAATAATTAATATAATTAATTATTAATTAAATACGTAATCAGGTGAGTACTTTTTAAAACCCCAAAATTCACAATGTTTGCTAGTGGCGTTTTTTGCCCTCCAAACCCTTAAGGAACTAAAAAAATGGGGTAAAAACAATTATTTAACCAAAGAGGGGTTAAATTGAAGGGGCTGGACTAGGAATTCAGTGGCAATGCTGTACCGCTTACCTAAAAAGGTTTTTAAAAAAAGAAACAGAAGGTGCCCCCCCCAACTCCCGCCCAAGCTGGCTGGAATAGGGGTGGAGAGCGGGAGAAGAGATTCTAAATAAATAAATAAATAAATCATCAAAACAGAAATTAGTAACTGGGCGTTAAACGGAAAGTTAAGGGAAGAACGTAAACAGAGCAGGCCTCAGGAAAAGCCGGAAATACACCCAGGCCCAGACTCCGGGGCCTGGAGAGAGGAAGGCGTTCCTGACGAAAAAGAATTATACGCAAGGAAGCCGCTGGCCTTACATCGGAGACAGGGGGAGGGGGCCCAGGTCTTTGTCACCCATGCGCAGGGACTTTACCGAACCCCGAGAATGTGACGACGACGACGACGACAGCAAACTCCCGGTTCCCGCAACACCGCGCTTCGACCGTTCTTCTGAGGGGCGAAGATTAAACTCCCCGTCGTCGCCGTTAACGTCGCCGCTGCCCACCTCTAAGATGGCACCTCCCCCTGACGTCCAGCAACTTGCCCGGAAGGAACATGGAGGGGTTAAAAAAAAAAGCCGTTCCACTCACGTGATCCCTTCGCTCTCACCATTATGAACGAAACAAGTAGCACGCGTCACTTCCGATCCACACCGGAACTTCAGTACGTCTGCGGGTCGGGAGGTGCGCGTGTGCGGGAAACGGAGGAAGGTTTTTTTTTTTAATTTCCTTTTTTTTTTGCTTTCTTTCTTTTCTTAAAAAAAAAAAAAGAAGCTTCTCGGCGCTGTTCGGTTTTATTTTTAATTCTCTGGTTTTCCTATCCTGACTGTCGACCATGGCGTACCGTGGGCAAGGCCAGAAGGTGCAGAAAGTGATGGTGCAGCCTATCGTATCCTTCTTGTGGCAAGGCAGAGGAAGCGGGCTCTCTTTGGAAAAGGGCGGGGCGAGGCCCGTGAGGGGATGAAGAGCGAAGGGAGAGAGAGCGGGAGGTATTAGGCCGAGAAATTGGCACGTTACTCGGTTTCCCGTGTTCTCTGGAACCCCTTTTTGAAGTGGGGGGAGGGGGGCGGAATAGAAAGAGGTTGATAAACTGACAGAATTTCTTCCCTCGGTGACTCAGCCAGTCATGCGTGGTCGGATTAGTTATGGTGAGACTAAAGTAGGTTGGCTGAGAAAACTGCCCTGAACATCTGGGATATGCTACTAGATTGAGTACCCAGATGTAATTAATCCGGTTGGGAATAGGATTAACGTGGCTAAAATCGATTCAGAAAAGCAACTGCTTGTTTACGTTTGATTCTGCTCTGCCTCAGCCATCAAGATGCTTTCATTTTGTGGAAGTTCTTGTGGGTAAGAAACTTGTGGTGCTTACCCTATCCTGTTTATTTGGACAGTTGGAAGAAGGAAATGTTTAATTTCTGTCAGAATGAATGGGGGTACTCCTTTTTATGTATTTTTCCTAAATTTATTTGTGATAGAACCTCATTTTCCGCTACCTGCAGAATGTAAGTATACACAATTACATTTTTCAAATGTAACATGTACTAGTATAATTACTGCTACTTACAAAACATTATGGTGTACACTGAGAAGTTTTGTTCTCTTTGTATATATAATACAATCCCTTCCCTTTAGCTTTAATAGGGAAGTGACCAATTAATGTGATTGAAGCATTTTTTGTAGAAAGCTACAGTAAATACATTAGTGTGCATTTCAGAAATGTTAAAAAGTAGTATTTATCATTGTAGGTAACAAAAATTATTGACAGCCCAAAAAGTTAAAGGCATATAGTGAGTTTGAGCTGTTTCTTACAGTTTCTTTCAGAATCCTTGCTTCTGATAAAATTATTTTGTGTTGTAACTGGTTTTAAATTAAATTCTCCTTATTACACCTTGAGTAAATAACTTTTAATAAGGGTTTCAATTTCACTGAAAAAATGGCAGTAGATGGTGGTGGAGTTTCACTGCAATTTCTAGGTACCAGAGAGCTACAAGAACTTGGGCAATGCAAATAAGATTGTATGCCTATACCGAATTCCACAATATTATAGTTTCTTTGCTGTTTACTTTGCAGAGATCCAGGATTCAGGTTTGGCTATATGAACAAGTAAACATGCGGATAGAAGGCTGTATCATTGTAAGTATTGTAATTGCTTTCACATACATGTAAAGAAAAATATAACTTAAATAAGATTGAAAAAGGATATAATTTTGTTTTTAATTGCTTATCTGAGACTAAATGAAAAACAATTAGTACAATAAGTAAACATGTTTTTCCTGAACCATCATCATTTGGAGTGAATTAGGAAAAACCATTCACTCTAGATTTATCGAAACACGTACCGTTTGGGTTAATGCTCACCTTGAAGGCCTGCATCAATACATTTTCAGGGGTGTTTAAAACTGACCCAACTGTTAAGAACTAACAGTTATTTTCTTTTACTGAATGTTTAGTTAAATGATTGTTCACTTTTTTATTGTTGCTTCTGTGACTTGTTCATTTTATTTCATTTATGATACATCATTTTATTGTGGAAATTTTGATAGTTTAAAATGACAAGATGGAGATATTTTAAAATCAGAGTAATCGGTCCCATTTGATGAGCCTAACTGAATCCACCTTTACTACCATCCCTGATGTTGCTTCCTTCCATTAAATGTATTATCACATTTCTTTGTTCTGGTTCACAGGGTTTTGACGAATATATGAATTTAGTTCTGGATGATGCTGAGGAAATTCACTCTAAAACAAAATCAAGAAAACAGCTGGGTAAGTAAGCTTTTTGGCAATACTATCAGACATCATTTTTTGTTACTAGTAAAAAAGAAATATTTATTTAATTTTGTGAAAATCCATGATAAGAAGTTCAATTTTGCATTTGAATACCAGTGAACAAGCCTCCAAGTAGACTTGGAACTGCCATTTCAGAGATCCATATATTTAATTGGCACATTATTTGCTAAGATGAATAGTACCAAGATCAACTGAAAGGTCAAGGAAAGGCAAAGGATGAATACTGATCCCTCTTTCTTGCCAAATAACCATTAACAAAAGTAGTACAATTTTCCAGTAAAACCAGGCCAGGCCTGAATGTGGGAATTTTTTTTTTCATTGCTTTGTAATAGAACTCATTATTTAATCACAACTGAAGAAAGCCAAATAAATTGTATTGCTAATCCTGTCATAATATATAATAAAATATAATGCACATACACTTTAATGTATTACATTTTTTTAATCATACTTTTTGCCTTTGCAGGTCGAATCATGTTAAAAGGAGACAATATTACTCTTCTGCAAAGTGTTTCCAACTAGAAAATACCTAGTGTTTCTGTTGTAATATTAATGTTGAATCTTTTAAAAAAATGTGCTAGCTTAATGCTATCATTTCTGATTTGGTATCTGAGGCAAGAATGAAGACAGCAACTCAGTTCAAGCTTCTGTAATTTTCAATAATTTTTTACACTGGTGTGTAACTATTTCTTTATAAATAAATGTTTTTGTTAATATATTTATTTTCTTTATTACTATTTGGACAGAAATTTTTGAATGAGAAGAATACCAGCAATAAACAGTTGTATTAGAAGTTGTTTAAAGTACTAGTCAAAGAATATATAGCTTGAAAGATCAGATCCTAGTTTATGAGATGCTGTGACATGCTCTCTGAATAAAAAATGTGATCAATAGCATCAGGCTAAAACTTTTAGAAATATAATAATGTACAACTCTTATAAATATATTATTTAATAGCTTCTTAGAAGAAGCATAAGTTTATGACTGAACCTACAAACCTTTGACTAGATCAGAAATAACCAATTTGTTCTATTTTAGAAATCTTGTTTTCATAATATTTGGGTACTGGGTTTGCTTTATTAAGTATTTATTTAGGATTTTATATGGTATCTGTGTTGAAGTTCAAGTTTCTTTTTTGAGAAAAATGTGATCATCCTTAGGTTAAGGAAGTTCACGTATTGGCTGTCCTGCTTTGCTTCTGTTATTTATTGGAGGACACTGTTCTACACAAGACATTGGCTTGACAAGCAAAGTTAACATGGTAATAGGGATTTCCTTGCTTTTTAGGAGAAAAGTTCATCTCCTTAATTACTGCTCTTTGCAAGTGATATGTTCAGAGAACTCTATTCTCCAGAATAGATACCATATATTCCGGCGTATAAGACGACTTTTGAAACCCCAAAAAGGCAACCAAAAATCGGGGGTCGTCTTA
>JAPKID020006027.1:0-10839 GCA_026931265.2 Tropidonophis doriae | reverse complement strand
AAATAAATAAATAAATAAATAAATAAATAAATAAATAAATAAATAAATAAATAAATAAATAAATAAATAAATAAACCTCCAGCCAAAATCTAGAGCTGGAGTTCCCGAAGCAGATCGTGACTATGTACAACCACGTTCTGGTAACTCCTGCGATGCAGCTGGAGCCCATCGTATGGGCTCTGCCCTTCCATTGGACTATTTCCGTGACATGGAGAGGGGGGATCTGCTGCTTGGGTAAGTCTATCCTCCATATTAATCTACCCAGGCCTCGTGCTCTGGAGAAGACTCTCCAGCTTTGACCTCTTTCTTTTGAGACTGATGGATGCCAATGCAATATCTACTGCAACTGTCTAAGGGTGAAGAATGGTCCTACTTGCCTAACTGGCTAAATATCTTGCTCCTATGTATGTTTAATCTGGACATTTTTAATGTCTTTATTGTTTATTGTTTTCAGTATTTTTAACTGTAATATATATATATTGAATTGTAAGCCGTCCAGAGTCATTGACTAAGATGGGCTGCTATAGAATTTGAATGCATACCGATATACATAAATAAAGTCTACCTTATAGGGCTGTCGCAAGGTAAAAATGCAGCAAAGGAAAACCTCTTTAGGTTAATCTGCACCCTTGGAGGAGATGTTATTAAATACTTAACAGTTAGTCAATAATCCTAAGTAAAGACCTAATGGAACTTTGAGCAATAAATCTGCAATAAATCTATCTGAATAATAAATCTTGCCCCATAAATGAATAATACAGGATAACCCCTCTATTTTAAACGGTTTTATTGAAATATAGAAACAAACAGAAACTAATATTTAGTAGGAAGAAAAGAAGGAAGGAAAAGCAAAGCCAGAAGTGCAGGGGGAAATGTTTTTTCCTGATTTCCTTTTATAGCAGTTATAAGTGGGAATTAACTTCTTACTTGATGGTTACCGCACGACTTTTACTTTTTCTATAATCTTATTTTTCAATCATCAAAACCATGTATCAAAAGTTCATTTTCCCCCCTCCTGTTTCATGCACACAACGTCTATAAGCGTTTTCCAGCCAGCGTTAAACTTAATGTTTATACTCCAATCAACGATTCGGCCGATGACCTTAGTGGGTTTGATAGACAGTGCAGGATTCACAAACATGAGGCTGAGGTAGCTTTCTCCAATAAAAGATAATTAGTTTAAAATTCACAACTTTGGTAACCACCAGAGACAGTCTTGTTATTGTCTTCCAACTGAAAAAATCCCCCCTCGGCAAATCATCCATCTCCACTTTTGAAGTTAGACGTGGGAACATCTGCCTAGGGCCCTTAATGGTCTAACCAGATCTTAAGAGGGGAGGCGTTGTGCTTCATTTGAACATCTTCCATTCTGAGAGGTCCTTAGTTCTCTCTGAGCTTGGTTGTTTTCTTTAGACGTCTCTCATTACCCAAACTAGGTAACTTCATTAGTGCTGGTCCTGATGAGGTTACCTAGTGTTACCTAGTTTGGGTAATGAAACATCTGCAAGAAAGCAAGCAAGCTCAGAGACCACCAAGGACTTCTGATATTAAGAGAACGCCTACAGAGAGGCAATTCAAAAGCAGCCATATAGGATCCTGGTTAATTTGTTAGATTATGAAAAACAACCAAACTCAAGAGTGTAAGAGGTTCTAAGTAATACGTCCATAGCAAACAAAACTCCGAGGCAGGTGGATTCCTCAAAGAATAGTTTTATTGGATATATGATATTGGCATATGATATCTTTTCTTTTGTATCTTTGGCCTGCCACACTTTTCTATTATTCTACTCTGCATTTTCTATTGTGGGAAAATGGGAGGGGGGATTGTATGGAGTTAGATGATATGCAGCCATAACAAAAATCCTTTCTAGAAAGCCAAGGTCATTCTTTGTCTTTGCACCTCTGCACCTGATCAGAACTGGAGGGGTGGAACTGCCAGCATGATAGTGAAAGATCGGATCATGTGATGGACTTGTGGGGGTGGGGGCAAGGTCTTGAATTTTCAACTGGGTGGAGAAAACTGGGAAGCTTTCCGATTCGGGTTTTCCCAGATGTGCCAACATGGCTCTCTTAACAAATTGGAACTTGGAAGAATGCTTTGCCTTGGACTCTGATTTAATTTTGGATGCTATTTGGAACCCTGACAGGAACGGTCACTGAATGAATGGTTGTATGTTGGGAACCACCTGTGGTTGGCCGTGCCATTTTGAGAATGGAGCAATAATTCTGTAACAGTAAGAACCAGGAAATGGATTAGATGGATTAAATAGATCGAGATTGAGAGATTAAAGAGGTAGATAATGAGTTCAATCTGAAACTGCTTGCAAGTTTATTAAGTGACCTAAGCCCAAAATAAATTAGTCTTGCTGCAATTTAAGTGGAAA
Source organism: Tropidonophis doriae (assembly GCA_026931265.2). NCBI lineage: Eukaryota > Metazoa > Chordata > Lepidosauria > Squamata > Natricidae > Tropidonophis > Tropidonophis doriae. Next base: position 8,455 of record JAPKID020006027.1, on the reverse strand, counting down.
AACCTTAAGTACCTCAAACGCTTTGCATAATCTGTTAACCTCCAGATGCACTGGAAAATCTCTGCTCCGTTAGAATTGCTGGAGTTGTTAAGATGCCAGCTGGAGGGCACCATGTTTAGAGAAGCCGATGGAAAGCTAAATTCACAAGAACATTTGTGACAGAGATAAAGCAATTACATTCCCAGATGTCTAAGTCCACTCACCTGGCCAGCTGGCTTCTAAAGCTCCTGGAGGGATCTGAAATGGGAATAGAAAGAGAAAGAGAGAGAAAGTAATGAATCTGAGAAAGGCAATAAGACCAGGTTGGATCAACTCTCTCTGTTCAAATGCATTTCAGGAAGAAGACGAATGAAGGCCCCAAATAGTCCAGTGATTCCACAAAGAAACTAGAAAGAAAATGAGTTGTGTCGGTGAAGAATCTCAGTCATCCAGGCAAAGGTGTCTAAAGGTGGAATGTAACAACTCACCGCAGCCAACGTGCCACGGCCAATTCACTACAACTGACTTGCCACGGCCAAGTTGCTTTGGCCAAAGTACCATGTCCAATTCCCTACAACCAACTTGCTATGGTCAACTTGCCATGGTCAACTTGCCACAGGACAACCTGGCTATTCAACAATTCAATTCAATTATTTACAGTAGTTTAAAGTACTTTAGTTTTCATCATTCACATTTCATTTTGTCCCTCAATTCAGCATCCTTTCTTTAATGATTTTATTTCACTATTTCTTTGATATTAGTGTAACTGTTGTCCTGCGGTGAATTGGCCATGGCGAATTGGTCCGTGGTGAGTTGGCTGCAGAGAGTTGGCCATGTTGAGTTGGCCATGTTGAGTTGGCCATGTTGAGTTGGCCATGTTGAGTTGGCAGGCAAAGGTGCCTGAAGATTGAATCATGGCAACAGGACAAAATTCATCTAGGTGCCATGATTCAACCTTCAAACTGAGTTGTGCTTCAGAGCAGCACGTGGCTATCTGCATGTAATACAGGTGTCAAGGTGCATTCAGCAGGTGACTCACCAGGGGTGCAGTGCTGTGGCTCAGGGCAGCTTGCTGTTGTCTTCGTTGCTCCAGTAACTTCCGCACAGTCTGAGGTGGTGGCCCTTTGCAGCCTGTAAGTAGACAGAGAGAATTGGGGTATTAGAACTGGGGTACATGTGGGGATCATCCATGAACTTCCCTTGAGGTATATGGCAGTGGTTTTTTTTACTACTGGTTCCTTGGGCGTGGTGTGGCTTGGTGGCCGTGGTGTGGCTTGGTGGGCATGGCTTGGTGGGTGTGGCAAGGAAATGATACTGCAAAAATCTCCATTCCTACCCATTTTGGGACTAACCAGAGATGGTATTTGCCAGTTCTCTGAACTATTCAAAATTTCCGCTACCGGTTCTCCAGAACTTGTCAGAACCTGCTGAATTTCACACCTGGTATACATAGTTTTCAGGACAACCGCCCCAATATCAGACTTTCAGCTGTATAATTTGGGATGAACACCTTTTGAACAGTGTGGGAGTAGGAATGGATTTCCAGAGGAAACAAATTGCAGCCTGCAGGAACCAGGTGTACCATTCAGGTGACCCTGAGGACACAGATAAACCTCCAAGTGCTACGAAGACCCTCTAAAATGATGCAGATGACCAGCTGTCTGCAAGTATATAAATCCTGCCATTCCACACTATGCTGTCAGAGCTGAAGAAGCTTCTTGGATCAGTTACTCTATAAGTAACTCAAGACATCCAACATACATAATGCCTCCTCCTCTTTCCCACAATCTTGTGAGATTGGGCTCAGAGAGAGTGATTGGTCCAAAATCACCCAGCCATCTTTTGTACCTAATGCAAGACTAGAATTCACAGTCTCTTGTTCATTGGTCCAAAGTCACCCGGGCAGCTTTTATGTCTCAAGTGAAACTAGAACTCCCATCTCCTGGTTTCCAGGCCAGCGTCTTAACCATTCGTTTTATTAAACATTTTAACAACAATAGTAAGAATCAGTGCAAACTAAAACAGAATGAAAATGAATAAAGGGTGCAAGAAAAGAAAAATCTAAAGGTGCAGAAAAAAAAAGTAGAAGTTGAGAAAAAGTAAAAAGATATACGGAAGACTGCAGTCTTTTTCACAGCAGTTCTAGGTACAATTATGTTTTAACTTCTCTCTAAAGTTACATCATAACATTCGTCTTTCTATAATCTATAACCTCATCTACAATGTATCCTGTCTAATTATCAGAATCATAAAATTACAAGTTCACATTTTTCTCTCTTGCGCGCAAAAAGTCCATAAGGGGTTTCCAATCACAGATAAATGTTATCTTTTCTCTGATCCTGCCAGTCAATTTAGCCATTTCAGTACGTTCTTCACCAACCGTGCCCTCTGTTTTAGTTGTTGCCAAATCTTTCCATCTTTGTGCGTTACCATAATCTTGCTTGCAGGCATTGTATCTAAAAAAATAAAATAAACCAGAGTTCCGCATCTCTTCTCTAGCTGTTTCAATCCCAGGAGGAAAAGTTATGGTTTCAATTGAATGTTAAGCTTTAAAATCCTCTGAATCACTGTATGTGTTTAAGCCTTCAGCAAAAGATGCTTTAAGATTTCCGTGCTTCCAGCCCCTGAAAAGTGGTATCATCAGCATGTTTGAGGTTGCTGAGGGTTGCTCCTAGCAATTTCAATTCCGTTCCGATCGCTTCCATTCCAACTCTTTCTCATGATATATTCTGCAGATTAGTAAAAACAAGCAGCGTGACCATGTACAATGTTAGGTAATACTCCATTCCCGATTTAGAACTATTTAATTGCTCCACATTCTGTTCTAACTGTTCCTTCCCTGGGTCGTCCTACCAATTCTTCAACAGACAGATTAGATAGCCTGGTACTCTCCGTGTTTTTGAGGGCCATTCATAGCATTCGTTCTGGTGTACACAATCAAAGGCCTTAATATATTCAACGAAGCATGAAAGGAAATTTTGATATTTTGTTTTTGGCCTTTTCCAGCAGCCATCAAATGAGTGCAACGTGCTTTTCATGGAGCAGACCTCTTTGCGATCCACATGTATAGCTAATGATATTCTCCTTCCAAATGTCAGAACTTTGAATACCTTTATTGCCATTTTGAATGCACACTAATCGGCGTACATTAAAATGAGATCTTGTGGCATACAGTTCTCAAAGGGTTATCCCTTCCAATATACGCTACATACACATGACAAATAAATAAAGAAGCAATCAATTAATCAATCAATCACACAAGGAAATAAATAGATAACTACAAAATTATGCACATAGGTAAAGGTTCCCCTTACACATATGTGCTAATCGTTCCCAACTCTAGGGGGTGGTGCTCTTCTCCATTTCAAAGCTGAAGAGCCAGCACTGTCCGAAGACATCTCCGTGGTGATGTGGCCGGCATGACTAAATGTTGAAGGCACACGGAATGCTGTTACCTTCCTATTTTTCTACTTGCATTTTTTAGGGGTTTTTTAACTGCTAGGTTGACAGAAGCTGAGAAAAGTAACCAGAGCTCACTCTGTTACGTGGTGCTAGGGATTCGAACCTCCAAACTGCCGATCTTTCTGATCCACACATCCCTATATGCATATATGACACAGCATCCCTATATTATATGACACAGAGAAACAACACCGTCTAGTTCGAGTGTATGTATATACACCAGTGGTGGGTTTCCATTTTTTTTTTTACTACCGGTTTGCTTGTGTGCTTGCATGTGCGTGTGAGGCTTCTGTGCAGAAGCGTCCAGATGGATGGGCAGAGCCTCCCGCCGCCACTACTACGGGTTCACCCAATCTGGGCTGAAATGGGAGCAACCCACCTCCAATGTACACGGCGAGAAAAACGAATCTTGCGAGTTCACCAGGCGGATGGCCTAGAGAGTGAAGCTGTTACAGAATCTGGCAGCCCTTCTAGAAATATTGTTTGAATGCTTCATATGCTGCCCATTTCTTACACCCCACTTAACATTGCCGTGCCCATGATGTTTATCCGAAAAGAAGGAACACGATAAGATCTGGGACTCCAACTCCATTTGAGGTTAATGACATTAAGGGGATCAACACGGATGCATTTGTTTGCCCAGGCAGAACCTGACATATTAGAAGTTTAATTCCTTCTTGGCTTGTCTGAACTGCTAATTGCATTTCAGGAAAGTTGATTCTGGTGCTCTTGGGTGCTTCTTTGCTGTGCAAACAGCATTTTTCTATGTCTTACTTGGCAAGCGGCTCCTTCTAGAGGGAGTTTTTGTTTGAATCCACGTAGAAAGAAGACATGGCAAGGAAAGAGGTAATGGTGATCTGGCTTCTTCACATCCTTCCGTCAGTGGTTGCATCAAGGATGGGCTTCGCTAACAGAATAAAAGAGTTGGAAGGGACCTTGGAGGTCTTCCAGTCCAACCTCTTTCTAAGGCAGGAAACCCTACACCACTTCAGACAAATGGATATCCAACATCTTCTTAAAAGCATCCAGGGTTGGAGCATTCACAACTTCTGGAGGGAAGTTGTTCCACTGATTAAGGGTTCTCACTCTCGGACATTTCTCCTTAGTTCTAGGTGGACTCTCTCCTTGATCAGTTTTCATCCATTGCTTCTTCTCCTGCCTTCGGGTGGTTTGGAAAACAGGTTGACCCTCCCCCCCCCACTTCTTTGGGGTATTCCCTTCAACATTGGAAGACTGCTATCATGTCAATTTTCATTAAACTAGACATACCCAACAGAGGTGGTATTCAGCAGGTTCTGACCAGTTCTGGAGAATCGGTAGTGGAAATTTTGAGTAGTTTGGAGAACCGGTAAATACCACCTCTGACTGGCCCCGTCCCCATCTATTCTGTGCCTCCCAAGGCCCAGATGATTGGAAAGGAATGGGGATTTTGCAGTATCCTTCCCCTGCCACGCCCACCAAGCCACACCCTCCGAGCCATGACCATAGAACTGGTAGTAAAAATGTTTGAATCCCACCACTGATACCCAATTTCTGAAACCCTTCTTCATTTTTTTTAGCCTCCAGCCCTTTAATCCTCTTGGTTGCTCTTTTCTGCACTCTTTCTAGAGTCTCAACCTCTTTTTTTATATTGTGGTGACCAAAGCTGGATGCAATATTCCAAGTGTGGCCAAGCTAAGCAATCTTTTCCCTCCCTTTATGTTGAGAGCTATACAGGCAGTCATAGAAACAGAGAAAACTGACAGCAGGAAGACACCTGGTGGCCCATCAAATCTGTCCTTTCAGTTTTTGTTTCTTTTCTTCTGTCAGTTCCCTTTTTCACTCATGCATTTATTTTTATACAATACAATAGCAGAGTTGGAAGGGACCTTGGAGATTTTCTAGTCCAACCCCCTGACTAGGCAGGAAACCCTACGCCATTTCAGACAAATGGCTATCCAACGTCTTCTTAAAGACTTCCAGTGTTGGAAACGTTCACCACTTCTGGAGGCAACTTCTGTTCCACTGATTCATTGTTCGGACTGTCAGGAAATTTCATCTCAGTTGTAAGTTGCTTCTCTCCTTGGTTAGTTTCCCCCCGTTGCTTCTTTATTTATTTATTTCTTGTTGGAGGAAAGGTTGATCCTTGACCTATGACCGCAATCGAGGCCACAAAATTTCCATAGCTAAGCATGACAGTTGTTAAGTGAGTTTTGGTCCATTTTACGACTTTTCTTGCTACTGTTGTTCAGTGAATCATTGCAGTTGTTAAGCGAATCCGGCTTCCTCCCTAGACTTGCCTTGTCAGATGATCACATGACTTCGGGATGCCGCAACCATCATATATATGGACCAGTTGCCAAGCACCTGAATTCTGATCGCCTGATGCTGCAAAAGCCGTTCGTGTGCAAAATAGGGATATGTCCCTATTGAACGGTCACTAAATAAATGGTTGCAAGATGAGCACTATTTGCATTTGGTCTTTGCAGGCCAACCTTGGAATTGCATTCCAAGTAGTGGACAAGACCAGGGCAAAGAAAGGGGGAAAAAAAGGCATTTTATGCACAACTAATTTGAAAGTATATTAAATTAATCAGATCTGGCAATGATGATATTAAATTTATCTTTATGTGCTTAAAACGTTCATTCCATATTAAATCCTAATTTCCCCATGATTATTAATTCCATCTTTATGATTTTATCATTGCCCTCTGGTGTCCCATGATAAATTGCATTTTGGCAGCGGGGGCCATCTCCCAGGTTTTCAAGGAGGTGCAGGACCTCAAAAGCTCTACTTCAGATCGAGGGAAAAGATTTAGGGCAGTGATCTGGGAGCATTCTGGAGTTGAAGTCCACACGTCTTAAAACTGCCAAGTTTGAAAAACACTGATTTCGGATCACAGTTGAGAGAAGGAGAAGGACGACTTCTGAATGAGCAAGACCGACTTGTCATATTTTGAAGGGAATGCTGGCTGGAGAATTCTGGGAGAATTCTGGGAGCTGAAGTCCTTCAGACTTAAAGTTGCAAAGGTTGGAGAACCCTGGCTTAGAGGCCATAAAGACCCAGCTGCATGTGTCCTAGCAATTCTCTCTTTTTAAAAATATTTATACATTTTTCTTTAACATATGTATTTAGTAAACAGTATATTGTCTGGGTCAATTTACATATATATAATAATAGTAGTAATAATATTGTTTCCTTGTGTATAATCATATTCTTCCAACTTCTACTTTCTACCTTTATTACCTAACCATTGATAAAACAATAAGGGACGTGGTGGCTCAGTGGCTAAGACACTGATCTTGTCGATCAAAAAGGTTGGTAGTTCGGCGGTTCGTATCCCTAGCACCGCGTAATGGAGTGAGTTCCCGTTACTTGCCCCAGTTTCTGCCACCCTAGCAGTTCAAAAGCGTGAAAAAAATGCAAGTAGAAAAATAGGGACCACCTTTGGTGGGAAGGTAATAGCGTTCCGTGCGCCTTAAGCGTTTAGTCATGCCGGCCACATGACCATGGAGATGTCTTCGGACAGCGCTGGCTCTTTGGCTTTGAAACAGAGATGAGCACTGCCCCCTAGAGTCGGGAATGACTAGCACATATGTGCAAGGGGAACCATTGATAAAACAAATCCCAAGTTAAAAAACATTCAGTGTCTTCTTTGTCCTTTATCTTTAACATTAGCCTATCCATTTCCACACCATCTAATATTTTTTAAATTATATTTTCATTTGTAGGAGTTTCCTCATTTTTCCAGTGTTGAGCAAATGCAATTCTCGCTGCTGTCAAAACATGTAGCATTAAATATACATTTTTTTTGTCACATTTTTCTGCCACTATATCTAACAAAAGTATTTCTGGCTTTAAATCTATGTGTGGCTTTATCATTTTCTATGTATGTATTTTCGTGCAAATTCTTTTTTGCCTGTGGACATGCCCACCACATAGGGTAGTACATGCCCGGTAGGTCCTAGCAATTCTCAAAGCCTCTTCCCAAAATGGAGACAGGCACAGCAAACCTTACGGTCCTATGCTTTGCATTTCTAGAGTTTTTGAGATCAGATTCTTAAAAGGTCAAGCAGTTGCTTTCGATCTTGCCTTTTTGCAGTGGTTCACAGCAGAATTTGAAACCGCTCCAGCCCTCCCTCCCGTTAACCTTGAGGTCATGACACCACCCACTTTGGGGAGCACTGTGGCTATTTGATGTGCAAAGCCTGGCCTTGGAGCTGATAGGAGTTGCATGCTTCTTTTACTATTTCAAGAGGAGATCCTTCTACATCCAGTCTCTTCATTTCTTCATTCAGTTCACTGGGGTTTGACATGTCTTGGGGTTCATATTTACATAGAGGTTATGGCGGTTTAGGGCGTCTTTAAAACATGAGCTTTAATGACAATTTCAGCAGCAGATAAGAAACGGTGGGGAACTCCAAAATATTTTGATGAAAAGAAGGACTAGGGGAGACGTGATAGCAGTCTTCCAATATCTCAGGGGCTGCCCCAAAGAAGAGGAAGTCAAGCTATTCTCCAAGGCACCTGAACGCAGGACAAGAAGCAATGGGTGGAAACTAATCGAGGAGAGAATCAACCTTGGGAGTAGAAAACAAGCTTAGTAGACGTGGATCTGGGTTAGAATGTTCTCCCAATATGGAAGGAAACTAATTAAGGAGAGAAGCAACCTAGAACCGAGAAGAAATTTCCTGACAGTTAGAACAATTAATCAATGGAACAACTTGCATCCTGAAGGGGTAAATGCTCCAACACTACATGTTTGAAAGAAGAGATTGGATAACCATTTGTCTGAAGTGGTGTAGGGCTTCCTGCCTAAGCAGGGGGTTGGACTACAAGACCTCCAAGGTCCCTTCCAATTCTGATTGCATTCTATTCTATTCTATTCTATTCTATTCTATTCTATTCTATTCTATTCTATTCCTGCAAGAACAAGTTGGCTTTCTCAGCCCCAAACAATCCGTTCCACCTTGGATTGATGCCTTTTTGAGGCCCTTGCGTGCACACACACAAACACACACCACACACACACAC
>JAPKID020006026.1:0-10841 GCA_026931265.2 Tropidonophis doriae | reverse complement strand
ACTTCTTCTGGCAGGGAGTTCCATAGACCAGGGATCCTCTGGGTGAAAAAGTACTTCCTCTTATTTGTTTGAGGTCTGGCTTCCAAAAGTTTCATGGAGGGCCCCCTAGTTCTAGTCTTGTGCGATAGGGAAAACCGTTTTTCCTTTTCTACTTTTTCTACTTATCTTCTATTTATGCTCAATTCGAACTGATCATACTCCTAAACCATAGATTTAAATTTCTAACAGTTAGATGGTACGGTTGACAGAATGGCCCTTGTCATCGATTTTGTCTGTTGTCTCCCACCCTTCAGTGGGGCTCGGCTGTATATCCACATGTGTTTTGTTTATCTTGTCTTTTGGTCCATGACCGCAATAAAGTTTTATTTATCTAACTGCCCAGCAAGCTAAAAATTCAGTAAACGAAGCCAGAGGGAGAGGCACAGGTTACTTACCTTTGCAGCTGTCACCGTCTTTTTCGTATCCTTCACGGCAAAGGCACTCGCCGATAGGCACCAGCCATTCCCCGTCCGAGTTGCAGTGCATGAAGGGCTCCTCGGTTGCCACAGCTTCTGGGACACAAGTGCCCGGCACCTTAGCCAGCGTTTGCGAATCGGCCCCGGCAATGGTTTCCGGGAAGCTGGCCATATTGCGGAAGACAGCGGGACACTTCTTGTAGTAGATTCGGACGGAGAGGAGCGCCACGCAGGCCCCGATGTCCTGGAAGGCCACGTAGAATCCCTTCCGGGTGAGGGGCCCAACCGAGCGGACCTCCACGTTGATCTTGACGTTGCGCGTGTCGAAGTCCTCCAGCACGGTGATCTCATCGGGGGCAATGGTGTCGATCTTTTGGAACTGGCGCTTCTGGAAATTGATGCCGTAGTCGACGTCTGACTCGGCGTAGAAGAGGTTGAACGTCTCCTTGCAGGTGCCCGTCCCAGGTGAGAAGGTGTTGCAGTCCCGAACGGTGAACTGGATTTCAATGAAGATGCGCTGGGCTTCGCCGCGGTAGATCCAGTTGGTCCTCAGCCAGTTGTCCTGATCGCCTTCCTGCACATTGCAGACGGAGTAGATGTAGATGAGGGATTCGTTCATGACGTTCTGAAGAAGGTCCCACTGGTGGAAGGAGGAGAAGACATCATGGGATTGCTTTTAACACAGCGCACAGCCATAAAACTCCTCGCTCTGGACCATCGCGGCCAATTCTAATAAAGACTCATCTACATCCCAATCTACAACGGGATGCAGTGGCTCAGCCTAGAAATTACCAATTTCATTGTAATTGTAGTATAATGACAATAAAGATTATTATTATTTAGCCATCACTAATCTCGCTGCCATTACCAAATTCACAATCAATTCCTTTTTTTTTGTTTCATTTATATCCAGTCATGCAATTCTCTTGGCAACTTTAAAGACTTGTGGACTGGCTGGAGAATTCTGGGAGTTGAAGTCCACACGTCTTAGAGTTGCCAAGTTTGTGGACCCCTGATCTATAAAATCAAATCAATCAATCCATCAAACCCAACAACTAAAAGATACAGAATATATTCCAGTTGTGAAGAGAAATGCTTTTCGTTCAACCTTCTCCCCCCTGCTAAGGTTGCGCTGCATTCTAGACCCCGCTGTGGAAGGGTTTAACAGATGAACAGAGTTGGAAGGGACCGTGCAGGTCACCTAGTCCAACCCCCTGGCCCAAGCAGGAGACCCTACGTCTGCCTCTACCTAGGATTGAACTCACCACCTCCTGATTGGGAGGCGAGAGTTCCCTCTTATTTCTCTGTTGCTCCAAAGAAGCGTCATTATTCCCTTTAAAAAAAAAAAAACTAATGAAAACGCATCTTTTTGAGCAAAGCTGGTTATACGCTTTCCCAACTAGAGGGAATTTCCGCCCTCAAAAACTGAGTTAACACTGAAAGGTTTTTTTTCCTAGACCAGGAGCAATTTTGCAAGGGAGAACCTGGACTTACCCCTTTTCCATAGGGATGATTGAGCCATCCGAGATCCCCCTGGGCCTTGGCGAAATCGAGCAGGACGACTAGAAGGAAAAAGATGTGTGTCAAAAGACAATTTTTAAGACAGCATCGCCCGAGATCCGTAAGCCCTTCAAACTGGTGGGGAAATAACAGGAAATCTTTAAAACTCTAGAAATGCATGGGGAAAGACGGTTTCACAGCTGCAGGGAGAGACAAAGACTTAACGTAAGTCTTAAGCAGGAGTTGGCAGTCTGCGGCTCTGGAGCCGCATGTGGCTCTTTTCATCCCTCTGCTGTGGCTCCCTGTCGACGGTCGGCTCTACAGGTGATAGGGCTTTCGGTTACGGCAAGTAGAGGAAAAAGGACGCTGCGCTAGGAGGAGACTCTATGATGGAGGAACTGGACCTCCGGTCGGCTCCAAGAATTGAACGGGGGGCTTCGGTTGGGACATTTGTGGCTCTTTGAGTGTTGAAGGTTTCCGATGCCTAGTCTTAAGTAAAGAGAATGTGATTCCCCTTAACCATTAAGATTGGTGGTTGTTGTGCCAGCGGCCAATCCCTGGGAGCAGGACACTCAATAGGAAAAGGCTAATTTTCTCCCCAAATTCACCTGTTTCTATGCATACGCTTGCCACATCAGGTCAGTGGCTATGCCCACAGGATTTACTTATTTTTCGGACTATAAGCTGCACCGGACCATAAGGCACCCCTAAGTTTAGAGAAGGAAAACAAGGGAAGTGTTTGACCTCCGTGCATCCTGTTTTTGGACTCCCAGGCCCCAGAAGCACTCTGCTTTTGGCCTCCGTGCGTCCCGTTTTCAGCCTCCCCGACTTTGCAGAGTGCTTCTGGATCCCGGGGAGGGTGAAAACAGGATGCGGGGAGGAATTGGGAAGCCAAAAAACAGGCCCATATTCGCTCTATAAGACGCACAGACATTTCCACCCGCTTTTTTTGAGAGGGGAAAACTGCGTCGTATAGTCCGAAAAATACGGCATGTAACAGGGACCCTTCACCTCTGCAGGACGTAGCTGCTGAGGAGCGCCTGAGCAACAGGCGCCTGCAACTCCCTATTGCAGTGAGGGCTAACACCTTTTTGTCGTCGCGGGCCAAAAGCATGTGCGTCCATGTGACGGCATGCATGCGCAGGCCTGCACCCATAATGCAAGGCGTACCACTCCCCTACACATTTGTGAGCGACACTCCCGCTCTGCCCTCGTGCCCCATTTTGGGCCTAGTAGGCCTCCCTGCATACACTGTGGACCAAAAACAGGCCCCGAGGGGGGAACGCTGCACCCCTCCTGGGCTCCCCCACCCATGCCCGTGATCCCCACCTCCTGTGCCCTTCCCCACCCATGTACTTGCAGCAGACCCGAAAATCAGCCGGCCGATGGGAGGCATGCACACATGCGCGATGCAGCTGAGCCGGGGCGACGGCTCACATGCCTGCAGAGACGGCTCTGCATGTCACCCCAGGGGCGCCCAAGCAGGACTGAGAACACAATGGGAGCGAGTGGAAGGGGTATCTTAACCCCCTGTTGGCTGCCGTAGAGTCTTAAGGTGAGCAATTAATGCTAAACCTCCATCAGAATAAAATTAAGTTAGAGGAGCGCGAGCGAAAAAGGAATCCCGCAACAATCAAAATATCCTTAAAATATTCCTGGGTAAAATGAGCAACAACATCCGGTTAGAATACGCTGGATGTCTCGCTGATATAATTGAGGCCCCCTGGGAAAATCGCAGAAGCAGTTTTGTTGCCTGGAGAATAAGATTCCATCCTCTCTGTTCGGGACAAAGAGGGAGGGCCCTGTTGAGAACTATTTGGAGCGATTTTCAGCTGCGATCAACATTTTCCAGAACATCCTACATCTATTCCACCTTAAAATACATTTAGAGTAGAATAACAGAGTTGGAAGGTACCTTGGAGGTCTTCTAGTCCAACCCCCTGCTTAGGCAGGAAACCCTCCACCACGTCAGACAAATGGCTATCCAACAACTTCTTAAAGACTTCCAGTGCTGGAGCACTCAGAACTTCTGGAGGCAAGTTGTTCCATGGGTTAATTGTTCTCACTGTCAGGAAATCCCTCCTTAGTTCTAAGTTGCTTCTCTCCTTTTATTAGTTTCCACCCGTTGCTTCTTCCTTCAGGTGTTTTGGAGAATAGTTTGGCTCCCCTCAAATATTGGAAGGCTGCGATCATTTTGGTCTGAAATCCCCTGCATGTCGCCACTCCCGCCTGTATGCACAAGGTCGTGGCATTTGCCTTCTCATTGCGCGCACGGTGCAAAACACACTTGTTGAAACAACCCTGGCATGGCTTTAAATGTTTGGATTGTGTGCATGCGTTCCTTCAGGAATGTCAGGGTGGGAGGTGGGGAGCCGTCAGTTTAAAGTTTAAATAAATCTTTCGCCGCATAGTCTCAGTCCCCCCCCCCCCCATTGTGCCACCGTTTTAAGAAACCCTTGCCTACTTTGAAGAGGATCAAAAGTGGCTCCTCGGGAGACGCGCATGCTTTGAGATTTGTTTCGCCGCATCATGGTGTGAAATCAGAAACAAGAACCGAAAGACCAAAGCAGGTTTCCTATGAGCTGAAAAGACCCTGGTCAGAAGACTTTACCTCTCTCTGTGTGTCTTTCTCTTTCTGTCTTTTTTTTCTCTCCCTGTGTGTCTCTCTCTCACACACAGTCTTTCTCTTCTCTTTCTCTGTCACTCTCTCTGTGTCTTTCTCTCTCTCTCTGCCTTTCTCTTTCTCCTTTTCTCTCTGTCTGTCTTTCTCTTCTCTCTCTTTGTCTTTCTCTTTTTTCTCTGTCTCTCTCACACTCCCCCTCTCTGTCCTTCTCTTTCTGTCACTCTTCGTGTCTTTCTCTCTCTGCCTCTCTCTCCTTTTCCGTCTCTGTCTGTCTCTCTTCTATCTCTTTGTCTGTCTGTCTCTCTCACTCTGTGCCTCTCTCCTTTTCTGTGTCTGTCTCTCTCTGTCTTTCTCTCTCTCTCTCTTTCTGTCTGTGTGTGTCTCTCTGTCTCTCTCTCACACACACTCTCTCTTTCCCTTCTCTCTTTCTGTCACTCTCTGTGTCTTTCTCTTTCTTTCTGCCTCTCTCTCTCCTTTTCTCTCTGTCTGTCTCTGTCTTTCTCTTCTCTCTGTCTTTCTTTCTCTTTCTCTCTTTTTTCTCTCTGTCCCTGTGTCTCTCTCACACACACACAGTTTTTCCCTTCTTTCTTTCTGTCACTCTCTTTCTCTGTCTCTCTGCCTTTCTCTCTCCTCTCTCTCTTTCTGTCTCTCTCCTCTGTCTTTCTACCTTTGTCTGTCTCTTTCTCTCTCTGTCTTTCTGTGTCTCTCTGTGTCTTTCTGCCTTTCACTCTCTCTCTTTCTCTCTCTCTGTCTCTCTCTTGCTGTCTCTTTCGCTCTCCCCTCTCTCTCTGTCTCTGCCTCTCTCTCTCTCTGTGTGTATCTCTTTCTCTTGGACTCTATAAAGCTCAGGGTTTTTTGCAATTGCCAGCGTAACGCATCCCACCCCCTTTCTGGGTTGCCTAGTGTTTCGCTTGTCTGTTCTCCCGGCTGACTTTTGCAGCTGCCAAAGAGACCCAGATCCTGGAGAAGGAGAAGAAAGCGAAGCTGCAGTACGAGAAGCAAATCGAGGAGAAGCAGAAACGGCTGAAGGAGCAGAAGCTGAAGGAGCAGCAGAGGAGGGCCGCGGTGGAGCAGAAGAGGAAACAGAAGATCGAAGAGGAAAAAGTAGCGTACAGCTTCATGTTGGTGTTTCTATGGGAGGGTCAGCACCGGCCTTGGGCTTGTAGCTGGGACCAGGAATAAGGCCGGGACCTCGCTGGGGTTATGTCCAGTGCCTCCCTGGTCCCTTCTGCATTTCTATCAGTTCCCCTGACAGGCACCATATTTTTCAGAGTGTAAGATGCACCAAGATTTTGAAGAGGCAAATTTAGAAGAAGAAAAAAAGTTTTCGCACTCTGCAGACCTCCCCAAAGCAGCCGGTTTTTTTGCAAAAACGGGCCCATTTTTTGTCAAAAGGCAGGCATAGCCTTTAGGAGGCTTGTAGAGTGTTCCACGGGGCTAGGGGGGCACAAATGAGCAAAAAACGGCCTATGTTCTGCTCATTTCAGCCCTCCCCAGCCCTAGGAGCACTCTGGAAGCCTCCTAAAGGCTCTGCAAGGTCATTTTTGCGAAGAGGGCGGGGTTTTGGGAGGCCCAAAATGCTGTATTCAGTGTATAAGACGCCCCCAGATCTTCAGCCTCTTTTTGGAGGGAAAAAGGTGCATCTTATACTCCAAAAATACACGATTTGCCTGGCCTAAGGAAGATTTGCAAGCAGGTTTGAAAGAGGGAGCCCTCTGCCAGCCGTTGAGAAATTTCCTCTATGTGATCACATTTGACTTGCATCAAGGATGGCAAACTCTACTTTCTTTTTTCTGCTAATCGGGGCAGTTTCCCAACACTCCTGGTGGTTGAAAATTTCTCCGTGAATTGTTTTCACTCGGGGCACAATATGTGTAAACGAGGAAATCCATCTGATTTGTGACTGAATTAGCTTTTTTCCAACTATGTCAGATTTTTGTATGAGGGTCTTGCAATGTAGGTAAAGCTTCCCCTCGCACATATGTGCTGGTCGCTCCCA
Source organism: Tropidonophis doriae (assembly GCA_026931265.2). Classification (NCBI taxonomy): domain Eukaryota; kingdom Metazoa; phylum Chordata; class Lepidosauria; order Squamata; family Natricidae; genus Tropidonophis; species Tropidonophis doriae. The sequence continues at coordinate 4,264 of JAPKID020006026.1, read as the reverse complement.
ACTCTAGGGGGCGGTGCTCATCTCCGTTTCAAGCCCTAGAGCCAGCGCTGTCCGAAGATTTCTCTGTGGTCATGTGGCCGGCATGACTCAATGCCGAAGACTCACGGAACGTTGTTCCCTTCCCACCAAAGGTGGCTCCTCTTTTTCTACTTGCATTTTTTTTGCGTTTTCAAACTGCTAGGTTGGCAGAAGCTGGGACAAGTGATGGGAGCTCAATCCGTTACGTGGTGCTGGGGATTCGAACCGCCGACCTTTTGATGGTCCACCTTAGCCACTTACCCACCCATGTCCCTATCAAGCCACCCTTGTGATTTACCGTTCCTTTAAAAAGAATCAATTCTGAATCATTTAAGAATTCTAGACAAGTCTGCATTTGGAAGTGAAATTCCCCCCCAAATTTACCCGCTAGTAACAATCTTGCCAGGCTTAGGAGAATAAACTTATATATGGAACCATCGTACTACGGTACTAACATTAGAAATTATGCCAGCGTTTCTCAGGCTTGGCCGTTTTAAGATATTTGGACTTCAACTCCCAGCATGGCTGGCTGGGGAATTCTGGGCGTTGAAGTCCCAAAAAACATAAAAGTGGCTAAGCTTGAAAAACACGGAACTACAGAAAGCACAGAAGTGGGTTTGCTAATCTGCCAAGCCCTCCTGCCCCCTAACAGCTGAGCCTGTGCATCTTAGCGCAAATCCTGTTTATCACCCAAGATTACTTTTATCACTCAAGATTAGTCTGTGGTCTTCAGCTGGTCTTGCTTTCTAATTAGTGACACAAAGTCCTGTAAAAGCTGGTGAATAATCAGCTCCTTTGGTGGTGGGGGAGGGGGAGGAGGAAGGATGATAACTGTCTGCTTTCCCGCGGGCAGCCATAAGTTCTCCCAAAACTAATCCCCCAGGCGGTTTGATCTATAGGTGCATTATGAAGCGGTGGTCCATCGAACGTTGGCGCGCAGCCAGCGCTTGGATTCGCGGCAGAAACGGTGGTCCTGGAGCGGGTCGGTGACAGACTCCAGCGGGAAGGCAGGTGGGTTCCCTACGACCCCAGGATGTCTTTATCTGGAAGGCCCTAGGATTGTGACATTACCACGTTTTGAGAATGCCGGGTTGGGGGAATGTGCTGGTCCCCGATGCTCTCTGAGGTTGATTATTTTCTGGCAGAGTGTTGGGGGATATCTCCTTTGGGAGACAGAAAGTTGTGCAGCGAAATCTGCAGGTAGAGAAACGTTGCTAGTAAACATATAGTAAACCAGACGCTGTTAGTAAAAACAAAACAGCTTTACTGGTGTTGTAAAACAACTACTGCTTCACAAGCAGGGATGGTAAATTAAGTCAAACAAAGTCTTAACAAACAGCAGTTTGCTTACAGTCAGTAAACCACAATCCTTCCTTCTTCAAACACAGTTAGTCCCAGCACACAAGCAGTCAGTTATCAGTAGAGAGGAGTCTACTCCTAACACAGACATTTCACTACCAAACTAGGCAACATCATCAGTGCTGGAATTGATGGGGGGGATTTGCAAACAAGCATTGATGATGCTGGAGCATGAAACGTCTGCCAGGGCAGGGCCCCCCAACCTTTGCAACTTTAAGTCTGAAGGACTTCAGCTCCCAAGCTGGCTGGAGAAGTCTGGAAGCTGAAGTCCTTCAGACTTAAAGTTGCAAAGGTTGGAGACCCTTGTGCCAGGAAACCAAGCCTGGAGAGTACCAAGGATGTTTGACCTTGAGCTCCAAAGATTCTCTCTCCCCTCTCGGGTTGGGGAATGCTGACAAGGAGGCTTCGGTCTTGGCACCCTGGATGGAATCGAATTCCATATCAGACAGTCAACCCCTCTGGAACAAGAGATGCCTTTTAAAAGCCAGGACAATCCACTTCCCTCCGGTCGCTAACCCTTTTAAGACCACCGAGCCCCCACCCCCACCTTCCTGGGTCTCTTTTACCTCTGTCTTTGAAGGGAGCCGTGATAAATTTGTGACATGCGCCTATCCCTTTTCTCTTCCACAGAAGCCCCCGCTGTAGCTGAAGGTGGGTCCCCTTGGAACGGTCTGCCTGCTTTTTACGTTCATTAACTTAACACCCCCCCTCCCTCAACCCTCCTCAAAAGCATCCTTTGATTTGAGGATTTGGGAATAGGCCATTTCAGAAGATGCTTGCTGCTGTTGATGCTGCTACTATTCTCAAAGCAAAACTGCTTTGCCACAACCCTCAGGTGTTCAGTTTGCCCCAAGAGCCGGGATGGCGAACCTGTGGCACGCAGAGCCCTCTCTGTGAGCATGCACTCTGTCGCCAGCTGGTCTTTGCAGGCGACAGAGGTCCAGAAAACGGCCCCCCAAATGACCCAAAAACCAGCCACGCGCATAACAACCAACTGGTCTTTGTTTTTCCAGTACTCTGGCACGCACGAAGACCAGCGGGCGGGTGGCACAGGCATGTGTGCGCTTGCACGGCCGTTCCAGTTTGAGCACTGGGTGCCGAAAAGGTTTGCCATCACCACCCCAGAGGCATTCTGGGCATCTGAGCTCTCCGTGTCGAGGGCTGGTTTAATCCACGGGTGTATTTGTCTTTCAATTTTTCTGCATGGTGTCGTGTTTGGAATTCCTGCTGCTTTGGTGCTGTGATGCTGGTTCACCTATCCTAAAAAGATAACTCTACACAATTTTAAAGGATAATTTTATATAAACAGGCACCGTTCTTTTGATAATCAGGCAATCTAGTCTTCCAAAGAAAAAAATTCTCCTTTTCTACTCTGTTTCTCCGAAAACAAGACAGGTTCTTATTTTTTTGACCCCCCAAATAAGCGCTTGGCCTTATTTTCGGGAAGGTCTTCCTATTTTTGAGGGGCAGGAGGCAGTGAGCGTAGTCACCTCATGGCTGCTGCTGTGTCGCAATATTATCAGGAGAGGGCTTATTTTGGGAGGAGGGCTTATTTTAGCCCCTGTGCTCAAAAGCCCGATTGGGCTTCTTATTCATGGAGATCTTATTTTTGGGGGAAACAGAATATCCTTTCCCTACAAACTCTACTCCAGGACTGGGGAAACTTAATGCTTCTCTCGTGGATCCTAATTAACGCAGGTTCAGGTAATCCTTGACTTGAGAACGGAATTTCTTATCGTAAGTTGGAAGGGTCGTAAGTCGAGTCATTGCATGGCCAGACCCGAATGACCACGGTCAAAAGCAAGTTAACCCCATCTGTTAACGCAGATGTGACGCTTAAATAAATCCAATGGACTTTTTTTTTTTTTTGCCAGAGTTTTTGCCAAAATTCACAAGATACAAGCGATGGCAGGATGTAGCATCCAGGTTCAAATGTAAATTGCGATCGCTCTGCAACGGTCATAAGCACGTGCACTGGCCGTAAGCCACTTTTCCTGAGGTTGCCGTAACTTTGCCGTAACATGATGATAAGTCAAGGACTACCTGCTACACTTGTGGGCAAGTGATTGTATAAAACCCCCGAGTTTATTTGCCGCTGATCTAGTCCGTGATTCCTGCTAGGAACACTTAACAAAATGTTGTAAAGTAGGAGAGACTTCCGTGTGTTAAATGCCACCTGGACATTCATCACAACTTAAGACGTTCGGATGCATCCCTGTATGTGTCAGTCTCTCTGTCTGTCTGTCATCTATCCATGCACCCATCTGTCCATCTACCTGCCTCCTGGCCAAGAATGCTTTGTCAGAATGCTAAAACAATCATTTGTTCCTTCAGCCAGCAAGCGCTCTGCCTCCGCACTGAACCTCAAGCAGCCCGAAACGGCCCTCCACAAACGCCTCTCGTCCTCCGCAGCACTTCTCAATTCTCCCAGCGTCGGTAAGGACTCCCAAGACCCACCATCCTTCTTTTCCAAAGTTACCCTTTAAATCCATTCTGCCCCTTTTGATGAACACACACACACACACACACACACACGGCTGCATCCAATCTTCAAGCAAGCACACTTTTCATGGGTTGAGCTCAATGGGTTTGCTTAATCGAAACATAGGAATTAACTGCTCTCCAGATTAATTAAAGGGAATTCAGTTTCTGCATCTCTATTGTGCCCTGCCCGGCTTAAGAATTGGTCCGTGAAATTGTTCAAAATTTTCCTTAGATCTCAATTTATATTGATATATATAGATATTGATATAGATATATATCAGCTGATCAGGACAACCAGTGGTCTTAGTGGCAATTACAACTGCCTTACATGTAATACTTCCCTGGTTCGAATCCCAGTAAGGGTATGGCTAGCTGATGAGAGCTAAATAGCTCGAAATAGATC
>JAPKID020006025.1:0-10842 GCA_026931265.2 Tropidonophis doriae | reverse complement strand
TACTATTGTCTTATAGATATGTGTTATTTTTAAGAGCTGATTAAATTGTAAGAGGCCAGGATGGTACCATTTCGGGCACATTAGCCCTCATCAGCTGGTCTCACTTACAATAGTAATTGTAATGTTTTGTAACGTTGCAAAAACACCTTTAATTTTACATGGGAAAAGACCCAAACCAAAAAACCAAAACCTACATATATATATACTAGTCTCCCTCAGCACAAACATAACACAAAAATGTAAACAAAAGACAATGAAAATAAAACCAGAGTGTTGTGACACAAGTATATACTTATCCTCCTGTCTCAGCTGATCAGCATAAGAGCCAATGGTCTGGTGGCAACTGCAGCTGCCTCACATGTAATGCTTCCCTGGTTCGAATCCCAGTAAGGGTATGGCTAGCTGATGAGAGCTAAAAAGGTCGAAATAGATCTATCCTAGTCTCCCTGATTTATTTATTGATCAGCTCAAAAACCTAACACACATATAAAAAAAGTGCACAATGGAATTAAATAGCTTTCTGTCTGCATTGTCTCTTGTGATGAGCCGAGAGACAGAAAAGGAAAGCAGCTTGCTTCCTCCCTTAATTGGGGCTTACCAGGGTGTTGTGACACAAGTATATATGCATATATCTGTGATGGCAAACCTATGGCATGGGTGCCACACATGGCACGCAGAGCCATTTCTGAGGGCACACAAAGTGCTGCCTTGTCAGCTCCAGCATCCATTCCCTGACACCTCTGGAGGGTGAAAAACACACAAACCGGAAAGTATGTCTGTCGGAAGCCTGATGATGGCAAGTGAGACCTCGCTGAAACATTGCAAAGACAATCTCATTCTTACATGGGAAAACACCCAAATACAACAAAACCAGCATATACATGTTTGTACATACTTTCCAAAACATATGTATTTTCAGATAATACATCGGTTATAATCAGCTTTGGAACATTATTTCCACCACTATACACATTTTAACATGGCTTTTTGTTTCTGTTCATAAAGCAAATATATATATATATGGAAAATTTTTTATTAAAATATTACAAATTCTATTTTGTATATAGTTCTGGGAAATACAAATTAGGTTACTTCAGATTAAATTGTAAATTGAAGGATTTTTCTCCAATCTCTATAATCCATAGAAATTTTTTTTCAAAATTTGCACAAATAGAATTTGCAAGTAAATATATATTGGCAAATGAGTGTAGCTTAACTCAAACTATGGCACAGACAAGGCAATACATAATTACACAGTACACATGGGGAGAAGGGGAATCTAGGGTTTATTCACATCACACCAAACAATCACATAATCCAGTTTCATACGTGTTCAGTATTCATTGTGCTGCAGCTTTTTGTTACTTAATCCAAACAACATGATGCCAGATTTGTCTGCTTTCATACATATATCCAACTGCCTTTTTATGTAGCTATTACCATGTGGTAATCAGTATTATTTAATTCATGTAATTAATACATGAACTCACGCTGTAAATAATCATTAAATTTCTTTTTTTCCACTAAACTTCCTGATTGACATAATAATTTCCTTCTTGCCTCCAAAAAAATTGAACTCCCCCATCTTGTTTCATATTAACTAATTTCACTGGGGCAAAGAAGGCAAATACAAAAGATTCTTTTCTCTTATACCTCCTTAGCTGCAGTAAGATGAAGAGTGAGTTTAATGTTTATATTTTTATAAATATAAAATTAATTATTGTTTATATGTACTCTTCTATTATGTTATGCAAGCCAAAGAGGCCATTATACCTACAATTCTGTGTTGAGCCAGCCCATATTAGCTCACCAATCGAATCTGCAACTACCAATGTTTATATACTTAAAAGTTTAAGTGATGTGGAATTTTAAAATTAAATGGAGAAAATGAATCTGAACTCTGAATGCAAATCTATCTGCCACAGATCTAAAGTGGACTGTGAGGGAGTCATATCTGCTTTTTCTAACAAATGAGAGGTAGGCTCTTCTGTTCAATTGAACATAGTTGTGATTTAAATGCTTGGCCCTTTTCCACAGCTCTAAAGGCAGCATCAGCCCTTAGGCCTTTATCAAGAGAGCTATTTCAGCTACATCTAATGCCTCATGCCTTATCTCAACTGAGGATCCATGATATCGCTTTCTGTTGGCTCAAATTCATATGAAACAAATGTTATCCACGTTACACTTAGAGTCAACATGCTGAATCTCAGAACATTATGCAAAGGCATTGCAGTATCTTACCTTATGCCCAGAGTAATCTGAAGAAGCAGCAAGAGAAAGATGAAGATGTTTGACAGAATGGATAAGGATGAATTCACACCACAGAGAAACACATCACAAATGAAGAGAAATGAATTAGCCACAAGCTGCATAGCTGAAAAGAACCATAAGTTACCACTTTCATCATCCACAGAAACAAAGCAATGCACGGCTGCAAAATTCAAAGCAAGATGCACATTTTCCTCATAATTTGCTTATATAGCTGCTTCCTGCTGCTATATTTGTACAATGTATGTATAATGTAGCTTAAAGATGGTGAAAACAACAATAATAACATAAAAATCACCATTTTCTTTGACAGCTTCATATAATGGCAAAAAGTTTCTGAATAATGAATTGAACACGTAGATCAAAGGATAGAGAAAAACTTCAGAATTTGGGGAGGGGAGGGGAAAGATTTGATTGTCATTAGGAAAGTTAAAGTTAATTTACAATTCATGCTCCAGAATATGCATACTTATGTAGTTCCTGAGAGAATTGCAGCATTCATTGGAGTTAATGAGAATCAGCTTGGAATGAAACAACCAGCCTTCTGGGTGCATATAGGGGTCCCACAGAAAGTCCTTACAGAGGAAACACAAGGACTTGGACTCTGGGAAACAGATCTTTGCCTCCCTATGTAGCATGTTCCCTTGAAAGCCAGAAGGTCTGAATTCCTCTTGCAGACATTTCCTAGGTATATGCATAAGAAGCCAGAAGGCTATGAAACCTCTTATTCTGCATTGCAGAAAGAAAGGATAAACATAATGTGATCAGGGATATCAATATCCCAGAAGAGATGTTGTTCATAAGGATTTCACTTAAGCACTAGCCCTCTTCAGACACTTGTGAGATGTTACCTGTACATGCAAGGAGAGGGATTAGGTATTTGATCTCCCCTTGTCCATCACAAATAATTGCTGTTGCTTCTTCATAGAGTGGGTGGTTGTACCAATGAGGCTCCTATTGATGAACATTTTCCTAAGCACTGAAAACAAGGTTCTAAATTCTTTAAAAAAGTATTCTCTAAGAAAAATATAAAGCAATCAAAAATGTATGTTGCGGGGTGGGGGTGGGATGTTTCATACTAGGAGACCTGCAGAGGGTTTCCTTGGTGAATCTTCTGAAAACTCTTCTATAGATCTTAGCATGCTTTTTTAATGGCTGTCCACATGTAAAGGCAACATGAAATTAAGGCCGAGAAAGAGAGAAGAAGGAACATCTAGTTGCTTTCCTCAAATGAAGGGACTGGATGTCCAGAGAAATCACAAATATCTAGAGAATATGGTGAATCCTCTATGACAAGTGTCAAAGATAACCTGCCACCCAACGACTCTAGAAAGCATGCTTCATTCTCGCATGCTTTTTGAAGACCGTGAAGGCTGCAGGAGAATGTGTTGTGCTCTTGCATAATCTCTGGAGCCTCTGAAAATTGCACGAGAACGGTGCATGCTTTTGTGTAATTTTCAGAGATTGCACAGTTCCCCTTCAAGAACAAAGGCCTGGTTTGATCCAGAAGTGCCTCTGGTAGGCCACAGAGGCCTGTCAACAGAAAGAGAAGACTGCCTGAAGATAAGTGATCTATAGCAGATCCTGGGGAGCACTGAGCCACAGGAACATTGTGCCATTTCCCAAAGCTCATGTGCCTTGAGGATATATATATTTGTTTTTTTGTTTATTAGCCTATCTTTCTGAATAACTCAAGACAGGGAATACCTAATATTCCTCCCTCTTCCAAACAACCATCCTTGAGGTGGGTTGGGCTGAGACAGAGTGACTGGCCCAAGATCAGCTAGCTAGCTTTCATGCAGGACTAGAATTCACTGTCTCCTGTTTTCTAGTCTGGTGCTTTAACCAAAATTTCTCCCAGAATACTCTGAGGTGAGCATTTTGAATGGCAGTAGTGGTGTTAGGTCTCAACTTCAGGCCCAGCCTCCAGTACTGCTATTCTGAATGGCCTAGATGGGGTCATCCTGGGGTAGTTGGGGAGAGATAGAGAATGGTTTCTCTTTTGTTTAGGGGGCAGGGTTGTGACATGTCAGCATGTCTACATTTACTGTAATATCTTTAGATGTGAGACTACTGATAGGCTTACACAGAAGGCAATAAAAGCACAGTCAAGAGTAATGGGGGTACAAAAGAGAAAAATCATACCTTATTTTCTCAATGTCATCTCAAATGAACCTAAATCCAACTACATCCTAATAGAACTTGAGAAATAAGACAAAAAGTATCCCTGAGGAACTACTGACTTGAGGATGCTAGTGATTGGGAACATGTCTGCATAGGTAGAATTACTTACAAAAATATATCATGCAACACCAAAGGTTTTAAACATCAAAATACTATGTTAAATGGCAATTGCTGTAAAATCAGCAATTGGTGAGGAGCATTAATGGTGGATGAGATGAGAGAATAGCAAAAAGTAGCTTGCACAATGATTCTTTGGATTCCAATCTATGTGGGATATGGATTATTTAACACTTGGATCCACAAATCCCAGGCTTTAAATAACTCATAAAGCAGACTATAGTGAAACTTCCTCAAATTGCTATCCCTTTACCTTCCAGAGAATCACTTGAGACTCATAGCTATGGTTTGTGTTAATTATTGATAACATCAATTGAACTCTGTGGAATTACTATAGTTCGTTATAAATGACATAACTGTATAAGAGGCTTAGTTGTGCCTCTTATACAGTTGTGACAAGTGGAGCTTGAATAAGAAAAGAATTGTTTTCATTATGCATACCATAAATCCAAATAAAATGAAAGACATAATTACAGATGGATTAAAAAAATTATTTATTAGTCATTGTTCTTAGCATTAGTATTCCCATCGTTTTCTAGTTGTTTTTTCTCTCCCAGCAGTTACCATACTCCAGCACAAACCAGAGTCTTCAATATTATAAACAGAACCCATAAACGAGTGCATAGAGACTTACAAGATCGAGCGCAGCTGCAAGAATAGAAGCATCAGGGATTGTTCCTGGTTCACAGCAGTTTAAGAGAAATTGAAACCGCTTCATGCCTTGCCGAATAGCTCCCAAATTCACCACATTCTTGCATTTATTTCCCTCTTGGTTGGAAGCCAAATGATCTTCATAAGTCTGGCAACCTTAAAAGAAAATCCAAAAGGGAGGGTGGGAGAGAGGGGAAAGAGAAAGCCCCATGGATGTTTAAACATTCATTGGGTCAACTGACAATTCTGAAGCAATTGTCTCCTATTGATCTGCCCTGTCCTTGATCATCAAGCGTGACAAAATGAGAGAGTCATATATTCAGAGTATCTATCACTGCAACAAACTCTATGAAGTCTTTAGGACAAATTTTCTTCTCACCTAGTAGCAGGAAAAAAAATGGGTAAGGTTTATGCAAGAGTGCATTGGACCAAAGTTCATCACAGTGAAAATACTGATTTTAAAACTTTCCTCAAATGAATTATGCTTGGTCTACCCTTGGGACATTATGCTTAGTCTACCATTGGGGCAGTGAATGAGAGAAGTGTTGCTAAATGTGCAGGAAGTTTACAGATTATCAAGAAGAGTTATTATGAGGATGTTCAAAGAAGTTGCATGTTGAGGTCAGGCGTCAGCTTGAAACCTGAGCCCATATTCTATGGATTTATGAATGCTCATGATTATGTCACCTTTGGAGATAACCTAGATTGCATGGCTGGCATTAAAATGAGGAATGACATGTACCAAACTTAAGATCCTTTATGGAAAAACAGAAGACATGCGTCATTAATAAATATATCTGGATGGCACAATCGTAACTGATCATTATAACAGAGAAATGATTTCATACTTAAGAATATAGCTTTACTTTGTGTAAAACTGCACTTATTAAATTCAACTTTTTAACTGGTCAAAACATTTTAAAACAAAGATCCATCTCAGGAAGCATGAGGTAATAAGGCAAAGTCACAACAAAGCATCACACATATAAAACAGAAAAGAAAAATATTAACAAAAGCTAATATCCATGTTCAGTGATGAGTCAAAATTTTTAATCTATAAAAAGAACTCAACTCGAGTAAGTCTTCTTTTCTGTGTTATTTCCCACACAACTTATTTCTTACATAACTAAAAATGGAAGAGGCAACCTTCCTGTTCAATACAGGAATCAAAATCACCCCAGGCAGATAGCTGTTCTCTACTTAAAAACACTGAATGCTATCATATCTCCCTCAATAATCTTTTTTCAAGGTTAAACATACTCAACTTCAATCTTTCTTCATGTGGCCTAATTTCTAGTCTCTGGTCATTTTTGTCACCCCCTTCTCTAACTTATCTAAATTCTCTGATTTATTGTTAATTCCTTTCAACTTTATATTATTTGCACATCTAATACAAGCTTTTTCTCTTTTAATGATAATTAATGAAAGTATAAAAAATAGAGGACTGATCTTTGCAGCAATCATTGCTTTTTAATCTGACAAAAGAGCCATAGATTAATACTCTTTGAGTAGAGTTTTCAAGAGAGCTATGTATCCATGCCGTTATCATTTCATTCAGGTCATGCTTGTGATACATCTTCAGGTGGTTACATCCTCAGTACTTTATCAAATGCTTTGCTGAAGTCAAAGTAAATTTTAAATATGGATTCCCACAATATTTTAAGAAGGCTCCTTAATTTATTTTAAAGATGAAATAAAATTAGTATGGCAATATTTGCTCTTGACAAACATATGCTTATTTCTAGTAATTAAAGGATTGGTTTCAAGATGCTCGTCGATTGATCTGCTCAACAATTTCCCCAGTCATTCATGTTAAATTGTTTTGTAATATTCCCTTCCCGCTTTGTGAAAATATGGACATTTGCTTTCTTCAGTCATCTAGCACTGCATCAGCTCTCCAGAATTGGGTTTGGCCAAATTGTCAGCAATTCATTCAGTTAGTGTGGCCACCTACAGCACAAAACCTCCCCACCTTAGTAAAGACTTTCCTCCCTCCCTTGCTCCCTCCCTCTCTCTTGTGTTACCCAAGTTCAACTTGATTCTTTATTTGTCAGAAAATTTGTTAAGGGCACCACCTCAAACTCCTCTTAATGTGTTTTCCCAAAACTAAGACAGGGTCTTATTTTTGACCCACAAAATAAGTACTTAGCCTTATTTTCAAGGAGGCCTTATTATTTTTGAGGTGTAGGAGGTGGCGAGCTTGGTCACCTAATGACTGCTGCTGTGTTGCAATATTTTCGGGGAGGACTTATTTTCAGGGGAAGGCTTCTTTTAGCGCAGGCGCTCAAAAGCCTGGTTGGGCTTATTATCCAGGGAGATCTTATTTTCAGGGAAGCAGGGTAGTAAATTCCCTAACAAGGATTATCTGCAGGGTAGGTTCAAAAAGTCAAGATGGCAGCCACCAACAGTTTTGTACATGCAACACACATAAAAAAAACAGAACATCAATTGCACTTTTGTGATGAACATCTTGAAGTTTGGCCATAACCCTGTTCCCTAACTTAATTTCCCCAATTGGCTAACTGTCTGAAATCAATCAGATTTATACTCCCTCTATAGTCTTTTTACTTAAAAAGAAGAAGACAACCAATTACCCACAATGGCAGTTATTCAGGAAATGACTTTTTCATCCTTCACAGTTCAATAAAAAATGAATGAGACCTGTACTAGGGATTTGAAATGATGAATTGCCAACCTTGCTGATTGACAAGCTCAGTGTCTTAGCCATTGAGCTGCCTAGTCAGCTTCTTCTCTTTTTATTTCCAATTTGATTTCAGTTCCATTTCAATGAGTTCTACCCATTGCTCACTCAATGAATGATGTGGCAACTCATTCCTGGGGGTGGTTGGTTTTTTTCAGTATTCTGTACTACAAATGTTGTACTTGTGAGCTAACACTTGTGTAAGATTGAGTAAGTGTACCGTATTTTTCGGACTATAAGACGCTCCAGACTATAAGACACACATTAGCTTTAAAGCATAAAAACAAGGAAAAAAATCTGCCTCTGCCTCCCAGCATCCATCTGTTATTCATCTGGCTAGTGTCCTCATTGCTGCCGCGACTGATTTAATGCGCCCCATTCGCCGCTGCTGCATCCCATTCATTGCTGACACATTCCATTTGCCACAACTGAAGCCTGTTCACCATGGCCCATTCGCTGCCACCCACTCACTGCTGATTGATGCTGTACCAATCCCCTTCCCCCACAACAATATTCACTCTATAAGATGCACAGACATTTCCATCCACTTTGGAGGTGTGGGTAGTGCGTCTTATAGTCTGAAAAATAAAATAATTGCATTTTATAATCAAGCTTGCAGTCCTGCACTCATATTCTGTGAGGAATAACCTAAAAATGTTTGTATAATATATGTATTCCCTCTACGTTTATTTTAAAACAAGTTACTCCTTGGCACATCACTAAGATCTTTATACTGAATGCTATTGAGTTGTGAACTAAAACTATCCATTAGCTCCTATTGTCACATAATCAAAAGCCAAACAAAGTGATATTTTCCACTGTTGGATAAGATGGTCTATGTTAAAAACTGATGGATTTTGTACAATATAAAATATTCAATGTTGAAATAAAAATATTTCTCAAATAATATCATTGCTTATAATAGTATTAGGCTTTGCTATATATTGTGTAAAAAAAGTAAATTATTCTTCTGAGTACCTGTTGGAAGGATACTCAGAAATAGCCCAAATACTTCTATTAACATATTAAGATATACCAATAATCATATGTCATATGCCTTCATCCGAAACATCATTTTCTTTATATAGAAAGGCATTTTATGATGGAGCAATGACTAAATGAGGTAGTGACATTACTTCCATGTTTAATGAAGCATAACAATATGTAATGTTGGGTCATGTAAAGCTCTGTGAAAAAGACAACTAAATCCATTGGGATTCTGTGTCCATTTTTCAATGCAAAAACAGGAATATAACAAGATGCAAGGTTGTTTAGATCTAAACAGAAAAGACCTAACCTTGTTTAGAGGCAAAAACTTGTTTCCTTAATAATAATCAATCATATTTGTCATATAATTGTTCTCAATGTCATCTATAATTTTGCAAAGAATGAAGGACCACGTCTTTATAAGAAATGGCATGAAGACACAAGACAAGCAAACACAGAAGAAAAGAGATAATTAAAACACATTTGTACAGGGTTTTCCATTTCATCAGTGCTGAATTTTACTGAAAATGTAGATGATCAATAATGGGAAATAAAAGCTGGTGGGCACATCCAACATTTCACATCAAGGAGCTAAGTGAAATATTAGCATGCTATGTTTGAACCAGATAGCTTATTCCAAATTTCATATTTTCCAAATGGTGGATTTGATTTCTTGAAAGGTCAATTTTGCCTTATCTAAATATATTGGCCCATATATGCTTTTTCTTCTTGGTTAGAATTGAATGAAAAGAAAAAATGATATAATAAGAAATGAAAAAAAAATAGTGGCTACAAAATATTTAAAGCCATAGAAAACAAAATTGGGTCCAGAAAATACGTTTTGAAAGGGAAAGGGTGATTAAAGAAAGAAGATAATTTTTTAAAAAAAGAAGGAAGAAAGAAAAAGTTAAAAGTTTTTAAAAAGGACTGAAGAAACAGAACCCTGATTTCTAACCATCTTTTTCTTCTGTGTGATGAAGCCTGGATGGATGTCTTCGGCAGGTGCGCCATTTACCAAGACGCTTGAAGAAATTCTCCTCTTCTTCACGCCCATTTTCCATGCCACTTCCAGGCCCACCTTCTGATAGCTTCACAGCACTAGTAAATTTAACCTAAATATTAAAAGAAGCATTAGTTCATTGTTTTCATTACTGATGTAAGCATAGCATTTTAAAATCTTTTTCTTAATAAATATTCTCCTTTATTAGTAATATTTTAAACCCCAAATCTCCATAAAGAGAACCATGTTGAGGGAATCACAGTTGAATAAGTAGGAAACAGAAGCAAAACAATCTTTTTCTTCCTTCTCCTCCCTCCATCTCTCTCCTTAGTCCTTAATATAGCTATTCTTCTACCTCATGACTTCTAAGGAAAACTAGTCACTGAAGAGAGAGAGAGATAAGCAGTGGGCTAAGAAAGCTAGTCAGTGGCTTCATTTTCTCTGCCTGTAGAAATACTTTATGAGCTCCATTATTTTTTGAATTACTTCATTGCTTTGTTTAGAAAAATCCTCATCCATGAAGAAAGTTTTAGCTTCTAGTAAAGCAAAGTTTAGTTCCAATAAAACAACAAAACCTGTAAACCCATATTTTCATATTAGGGTTCTTTGCAATTTACAATAAGCGGGCAATATGGAGAATAATGATGGGAATAATGATGGAATAATGATGGGAAATTAAAATGCTTGAGAAATGCAACTGAAGGTGTGGGTAGCTCAATTCCAACCATTTAACCATTTTAAAAACCTTCTGCATACATTTTCAGATGTGGTAGTTCCACTTTCCCCTTTTCAGTTCTCCTCTTTCTCCCAATTTGTTATTTTATTCAGCTGAGTTTGGTTTTAATGAGAAATTTTGTTTTACAATTATTTGTTCTTGAACCAAATTCTTTTAGCTCTAGAAGCTACAGTAAGAATCAAACCTCTAACGTCCAGT
>JAPKID020006024.1:0-10842 GCA_026931265.2 Tropidonophis doriae | reverse complement strand
CGACCGTCTCGAGGAGCTCGGGCAGGGCTGTTGCCACATAGCGAGGAGCCAGGTATATGACAAGCAAGCCCAACTGCTTACCAGGACCCCATTTCACGAGGAGGGCCTCACAGCCCGTCGTCTGAGGTATACAAGACAGTCCTCAATATATAACAAAAGTTAACAAAAATGCCTATCAATGGGTCACAACCCCTAGAGTCTAGGGTCTAGACTGCAGACTGAGTACAAGGTACAACAAGATTATTTCAACTCAATTTTTCTCAGTTTGGTTAGATATATTGCTAATAAAATCAAAGCAGTGGTTTCTAAATGCAAATTGTACACAGATCTTATCTTCTCAGTCTAGAGATAAAGTTTCTGCCTTTTTGGCAATAGAATAAGTACAAACCTTCTTTATATGCAAACGTCTAGCCTCCTCCACTGATACAAGATAAGAAGCAGCTCCTCACAGAGATTCAACTTCCTTTACCATTAACTTCAGCAATGTATTGATTTGTAAACAGGGAAAGAGAACAACGCCGTGCCGTGATTCACAGACAGAAAATCATCAGATGTGGATGACAAATCAACATGAAAGTCCTTATGCTACGACTGCAATTTAGAGATAATTGGGGGGCCACCCTAGCAATACTAATCGATTGATTTGTCCTGCAAACACCATCCAAAACAAAAGGCTGGTAACAGATTTCAAATAAATCCTCCCAGATGAAAAACAAATTAAGATGAATGAGGCACCATGTAATATTTTCAACATTTACCAACCCAGGCAGATAAAAGGCGCCAATCATTACACAAGTAGCCCTTGTGTAAGTCAATAGATGTGAGGCAAGCGACTCAAATGTCAGAGTGCCGGGTTTCTATTGATGTAAGAAGCAGCAGATCTTCAAGGGATCCCATGGTCAACATTCAGGTGGTTGGCCATAGGCAGGCATTTATAATGGTTGCAACCTTCTGGGGTCACATTATCGCCACTTCCAACCCTCCCAGGGGCTACCAACAAGCAAAGACAACGGGGTTAGCTGGATTTGTTTAACAACTGTGTGATTTCCTTAACAACAGTGGCAAAAAACACAGGGTGGTAAAATCAGGTGCCACTCACTTAAAACCTTATTGCTTAATGAGGCAGCCTGGCTGGATCAGCCAATATACGTAGTCCAAGATCACCTTAACAATATGGTGATAAATGTAGCTCATTCCTTATATACTATATCATGGTCATATGTCAAAGACGTATTCATTTAGTGAAGTGCCAGTAAGTGCTTGCTTTTTGCAGCATCTATGATGTCTACAACATGTTATCTGAGAGTCCAAAACTGTCACCCTCAAGGAATCTGACTTGAACATTAAATCAGGGTTCAAAATAGATGGGATGATGAGGGGGTCATGGGGAGAGCTCTGTTTTTCTTATTAATGCAAAATGTGTGTGTGTGTGTAGAAGGATAGGGGGGAAATAAGATTGATTAGAATGGCTAAAAGAGTCCAGGGAGAAAAAGGAATCTGAGATTGTCCTTAAATCTGCTGCTTTTCCTTCTGCAGAAGAAGTCTGCATCTTATCAGAGGAGATGAGAGATGCACAACCAGCAACATGGAACTGCACAATCCCTTGCCAAGTTTCTTGCAACTGTATGGTAGCAAATGGGTTCCTACCCTGTTTTCTTGAAAATAAGACCTCCCTGGATAATAAGCCCAATCGAGCTTTTGAGCACATGCCCTATAATAAGCCCTCCTGGAAAATATTGCAACCCAGCAGCAGCCATGAGGTGACCATGCTCGCTGCCTCCTACACCTCAACAATAATAAGACCTCCCCAAAAATAAGGCCAAGCACTTATTTTGGGGATCAAAATAAAATAAGACCCTGTCTTGTTTTTGGGGAAACTTGGTATTCACCCCTTGATCACCCACCTAGGTATACAATCTGCTCACTTCACAGTGGTGGATCTACAACTTGTCTCTAAGATGACACACCAGTGTGGAGTTGTGGTTAAGGTTTTGGACTAGGAGCAAAGAGACCAAGTTTAAGTTTACTTTCAGCCACAAAACCTCACTGTGTGACCTTGAACCAATCACTCAATCTCAACCCAACTATCGTAATTATGAAGAAAATAGGTCTTGTAGTTAAGTATATTAGGGAAGTTAATTTTCCAATAAAATGGCCATTCTTCCGATTAAAATGTAGTTTTTGCCTCCGAGCTATGTGATATTTATGAGACAGATAAATACTTCCAAAAAACTGAATCATCACTGCGTTTGCTTGTATAGTTCTTGATCCCTGCAGGATACCATGAAGAACATATGGTCAAATTTAACGGAGATGATTAAAACAGAAGGTCATTGTAGAGAGGAAACAAATTTTGTCAGACTAAACTGCGAATGGAGGATTTAGTATTTCAAAAAATACCTTTCCTGCTTATTACCTGAATGCTAAGAAACATGATCTTGTATTCTTCGGTAAAAATTACCGTGTTTTTACTCCCATCTTAAACCTGACCACCTACTTTTATAAACAATTCCTCTGTCTAAACAGAGAAGCTAAAATCATCTCTGAAATGCCCAAGAATTTCTGTAATTCAGTGTTATCAACATTGGACTAGGTAGCATGAATTGGCATAACGTAGTTTCTTATTTTTATAAACTGATAAACAGCCACAGAGAAAGTTTTTAATTAGAACTTTTCCTCCTTGAGTTAATCGTGGCATATTTAGCAAGGAGGTGAAGAAGGCATGGTTAGTTTAGCTCCATTTTAGATATCTGGACCAATACAACTGGACTGTGGGGTCCTTAGTGCTCTTTTGGTGGTTTCCTTGCAGATGTTTCATTACCAAACTAGACAAAGCTACAGCTGTTTTACCCAGACAAAGTTAAAAATCAGATCTTGGATTGACAGGTTAAAGCTCTATTGCTACCATTTCCAAAGCTTTAAACAAGTCACTCTCCCAAGGATTTTCATAAAGACAAGACAAGCTCTGGTATCTTAAATGTGAACCCCCTCTGTTATGAAATCATTGTAATTGGCCCAAAATCATCATCATTATTTTTGTGTGTGTGTGTAAGGCAGAAGTAGAACGCACAGCCCCCACTTTCTAGCCTGTGGCCTTTAACCACTGTATCAAACTGACTTTTTAATGGTTATTACTTAGATCATTTCTATTTACTGGCATGGGCTATGTAGACCAGGGGTGTCAAACTCAAGGCCCAGGGGCCAGATCTGAACCATTGGGTGCTTAGATCTGACCCATGGGGTCACGCTGGAAACAGCAAAGGGAAAATGTAGCTCAGGAGAGTTGGGGGCAGCCTTCGCTAGCTCATTTTCACTGGCAAAGATTTGCAGGAGACTGTTTCATCTGAAAATGGAGCTCAGGAGCCTGTTTTTGCTGGCAGAGCGCTTGGGCCAACATAGACACCCTTGACATGAGTGATATTGAGCTGGCCATGCCCTCCCATCATCCCCGAGATCAAACACAACCCTGATGCAGCCCTCAATGACATCAAGTTTGACACCCCTTATCTAGACAGATATTGTATATACTGTAGATAGATTACCATTGACTTGAAGACACATCAGTATCACATAGCATATTGGGGCCATATTGAAAAATTAAAAGGAACCAAGGCCCATTTTGTAAGGCAGTTTAACAATGAAATTCTTCTTATTTGCCTCTCTTTTCCACCTTCTTCCAGGCTTCTTTCTCAACTAGGTGCTAACCAAGAATTTACTGCCTCTTTTCCTAAAGCTTCTATCTGTGGTGAGGGGATTCCTCCTCTCCAAGGTAAAACAGCAACGGATCCACCTGCAGTGTATTATCAATCTTGGGAATATATGCAAACATGAGGATTGGGCTTTTCCAGGTGAGGCCCTTAAAAGATATTGGCCCTCAATTCACAATTCTAATAGAGCTGAAATCTAAAATCTCCACAATTATAGTTCCTCAATTCCCCAGAACCCCATTTAATTTGTTTTTTTTTAACATCTATGTCAATCATCTTCAGCCACTGATGGTCCAAAACACCAACCCTCCTCACTCTCTTTTAGATTATGACCCTTGTCCCTCTCTTCTGGTGAGACTTCCTGGGGACCTAAAGAACAACTGAATTAAATTGCTCAATATTTTGCATATAGTTGAATACTTTATACCTCTGTCTCTATATCTTTATAGCCTTCAAGTCAGATTAGACTTCTGGTGACTATATGAGCAAAATCATGCCCTTTCCTTGGCAACATTGTTGGAAGTGAATAGCTGTTGTCATTACCTTTATCATAGGGTTAAAAAAAAATATCTCCCAAAATCACCCAGCTGGCTTTGTGCCTAAGGCAGGATTAGAACTCACTATCTCCTGCTCTCTAGCCTAGTGCTTTTAACCATACCAACCATGCCCAGTGCTTTTAACCATGCGATACTAGTTTTTCTTTGGTTACCTGCAGTTAAATAACTCACATTTTTAAGCGTTTGTTTTTCTTACCTTGCAAGCTTGCTGAGCCCAAGGACTTGTTTGTTGGGAAGGTAACCTATATGCACCTAGGCAGAAAGAGAACAAGTCATTAAACAAAGCTCAGGACTTATTGACCTGGGAGATTCATGCATGTGCAACCCATGCCATGTCACGCATGACCCAGAAAGTGACTTTTTAAAAATTGGTGAGTGAGTGGAGCAAACATGCATGCAGTCGTGTAAGTTTTAAAAGGTCAAGGATAAAGAGAAATCCAACATGCTTGTGAACTCACTTCCCACTTTTTTCCTTTCTTTCCTGTAAAGAATAGAAGAATAAATCAGAAATCTTTTGCAGTTTAATATTTATTAAGCTTATTGGGGGAAAAAACACCCAAGAATGGCTACGTAAGTGCTAAAGATAGCCATGAAAGTATAGAAAGATTTCCTAACTTGATATCAATTTGTTGAAAATGTGCTAAATCAGAAATAAGTGGAATACATTACTATTCACATGACTAAATGAGGCGCATCTGAGCTTGTAGCCCAGGAAAAGATGTTTTCTTTAGTAGTTCAATATATTTATGGACATGGTAGCAAATCTGATAAAGACAGGATGCAAAGATGGGAAATGCAGGAGGCAAACAATCTCAGAAACAACAAATGAAGCAAAGAGATGACTAAAGGCAGAAGTGGGTGGCTTCTGACCTTACAGCTACCTGCAACCTTTGACCTTTGTTTAGACTTCTAACAAGAACAATCTGTTCCACTGTTCAGCAACCAAAGGAAAAAAAGGTGACTTAAGAGAAAAAGAAGAGTATGTCAAAAAGAGGAAAATGGGTGGCCTTATCCATTTTTGGTTGTGGCCCTAATATTTGCTCTGACCTAGGCTTCCCCAAAAAGCACGAAGCAGAGTCCTAGTTTTGACAAAACCTCTTTTATTAAACAAATGTGAATTCCTCTCCTTCACATTCAGCAAGGCCTGGCAAACAGTCTTTCAAAGAAATATTTATGACTACAGACCTTATCTTTCTTTTTAAAGCTGCCATGTAAATATTTTCCAGGTGCTGTGCAAGGAAAAACTGGGCACACAGTCTCTGAGATTCAAGGACAGATCTTCACACTCCTGAAATGAATCTAGCAACCAAATGAATGGATTGTTTCCTGCAAAAGCCCAATCCCCTTTCCCTCCTCTTTTATTTCCTATGGGAGGGGCCAATCACCTTCCACCTGTGACTTTACTCCCAAGAAATCTACCCTGATTTCTGAGTTGTTCTTTTCTTCTGTCAGCTCTGCACACCCATCCACTAGGAATTGGCTCTAGCTGTTCCTCTGTCTAACTGCTGTCTAGTTTCGTCAGCACCTGATCACTGCCAGACGGCCTTGGTCCCATCCTTGCATCCGACGCAGAGCCCTTGTCCGAGCTTTCCCCAGCCTCCAGGACTGGCCCATGCTCTTCCCCAACCTCCTCATTGTCCTGACTCAGCTGCCAGCTCTGCTGGTCGCTGGCGGGCCCCTATTGCTTTAGCCCTATCTGCTATATGATGTGGCCCTTTAATCCTGCAGCCCTGGATAACCAATGATGCTCACCAATAGCTTAGGGGCAAGGCTGATGATTCCCTCCATCTGGCTACAAAGAATTTCAGAGATAACTCTGTTGCTCAAAATATATAAGTCTTATATATGGTCATATATAAGAATAAAGATTCGTGGATATCTACAGCCACAATTAACCCTCCAGGAATTAGGGAGCGACAGAGCAATTTTGCAGCAAAAGGTCATATTGCTCCAATTTTATCATATCTAATGCACTGCAAGTTTGAGAGACTAACTCCCATTTTCTATGCTTCTCATGGCTAATAGGAAATCTTAGGGCTAAAAAACTGAAGACATTTGGGCTTGGTATATGTTTTCCATTCTACCCAGTAAAGAGTATAAAAACTTTGATCTGTTTAACACAAGAATAAAACTAGAATCCTGATTACACTTATTGAATTTCTACAGCTTCTTTGCAGGCTGGGTCTGGGGAAAATGATGTTGAAAGGGCTAATCTCAGACCATGATACACTTCTCTAATCCATGGCTCTTCATGTCTAGGGTCTGGACTCCCCAAATTGCTAAAGAATTTGGGAATTGAAGTCCCAACTAAAGAGCACCAGTATAAAATCACTGTCTATCACTCCATAGAAATCATTAGTTGGTTTAGCAAAAAACAAGGACAATGGCTTCTCTGGTAAGTATTAAAAATTAAACATCAACATAAAAATATAGAAGAGCCATATCATATATTTAGAATGTAGAAAAGTAGATATTGTTAAATTTCATCTAACGAGCGAGGGAAAGTGAAGAGAATGTGTTTCAGAGTTCAGTTTTGGGGCCATTCAATTTAAAGAATGTAAGAAACACAACCGTGCTTTTTCATCGATTCTAGAATTTTTCCCGCATGATAACCAACATGCAACCAAAGGCTACCATGAATAACTTTTCGAAGCAACTTTGAGCAACTCAAATTCAGAATTCCTCTGAATTCTTGGGACATCAGAAAGAATTTTGGAAAAGGGTCTTCAGACGAGGAAGCAATTTTCTTCCCAGATCTGAAAATCTACTGGCTGATTTAGCAGATCAGAGGAAGCAGCTGTTTAATGAGAATAGTTAAGAATGGTCCCTAAGAAGGAGCAAAGCATGAAAGCAAGTTCCAGCACAAACACGGAGAATGATCTTCTCAATCCTATCATCATCATCATCATCATCATCATCATCATCATCATCATCATTATTATTATTATTATTATTATTATTATTATTATTATTATTATTATTATTAAAATTTCTATACTGTCCTTCTCCCTCAGGGGGGACTCAGGGCGGTGTACAGGCAGCAATAAAATCAATGATAAAAATACATGAAATATATATTTAAAAATGTATTACATAATACGCCAGAAGATACAATGTTGAGCCATTGTGCCAAGTCCTACTAGCCTAAGCAAAACTATTAATTAGAGATCTGGTCTATATAGATTTCATGTGTATTTCTTTTCAGTTGACTGCCAGTGAGACTGCCTTTGTGATCCTAAAAAAGAGAAATAAGATGCCAAGAAATCAAAGTTACTTGAGGAGTTGGCATAGAAGATTGGTATTGTCTGTGTCATAAGAATTCTTTGGAACAATATCAGGAACCTCTGATTTTCTGGAAAGAACAGACTATGTGAAAATAATATGTGAACAATAAATTCAAAGTCTAACACTGTAGGACTAGGATTCTAAGACCTATATCTCACTCAGCAGAATCAGAGTAATATAGCAGAACTTATTCCATTTGAAAGAAAAGGAAACAAATCATCACACAATAAGACAATTAAGAAGTAATAATATATATAGGAGCATGATGGTTCAACAGTTAAGAAGCTGGGCTTGTCGGCTGTAAAGCTGACAGCTCAGATTCAAGACATGCGTGTTGCATAACAAGGTGAGCTTCCATTACTTGCCCCAGCTCCTGCCCACCTAGCAGTTTGAAAGCATGCAAACGCGAGTAGATAAATAGGTACCCCTTTGGTGGGAAGATAACAGTGTTCCATGACCATGGAAACATCTTCGAACAACATTGGCCGCCATGGGTAAGAAACAAAGATGAGCATCGCTCTCTAGAATCAGACGTGACTGGACAGAAGAAACCTTTACCTTAATATACTGGTACATTAGTATCCACAGATACTAGTGGCTTTGAAGAACTTTAAATTCAGAATCTGAATTTAAATGTGTTGACACTTTTTCCCTCTTATGGCAAGCCACACCTATGGAATATCTGCCTGTTAATAGCACAATATACAATGACTCATCTGTACTTTCTATAGTATATGCTTCATTTAATGTGTCTTATTGTTTTTATTTAAGAAGGGAAGAAAGCCATTCACCGAATGTAATTTTCTCTACAGGGGAAAACTGGGAGAGAACAGTATATACTAAAGATCTTATGAAATACAGTGCAACAGAGAAAGGGAAACATCAGTTCAAGTCAGTGATGAATATCTTGAGGCCTTGGACTATGTGGCCTTCATAAGCCCCTTTGCAACCAGCCTTCAACGTTTTCTAACTCTTAACTTTTCAACTTGACTCCTGATACCTAAATGGACACATGGAATTCCCCAGTAATCTACCTTCCAAATATTAATCAGTCCCAACCCTGTTCAGCTTCTAAACTAAATTTTGCTGGAGCAAAGTTAGGACAGGGCTTACCCCTTGTTGAAATCCTTTCTGATTATAATTATAAAGAAATGAAACATGATTTCCTGGCATTTATAAGGTTGGAAATCCATCTTACAGAGGAAACTATTAAGATAAGCCAAGCATAATTTTTAAAATCAAAGACGATCTCCAAAACCCTCTTCCAAAAAGCCTGAGTGACCCATCACTGTTCCACCCAAGGTGGCCTTTGACTATTTAACAACTCCTGGTTTAAAGCTGCATATTTTTAAACAGTATTTCTAGTAATACTGTTTAAATGGGGAATAAGTGGGGAAGGGACTCAGAGTCAATTCGATCAGACAGTATCAGCATTCAGGATTTTGCGTAGCTAGGCTACATGGATATGAAAAAGTTCCCCTTCGAAAGGACCAGAGAGGAGAAATGGGGAAAGTTCAGGTAGGTAGAAAAATTGTTCTTACTGTGCTGTGATTAGGCCAAGGGCATTTTCAAATGGGTCTCTTGTAAACCAGAAGACATCAAAGCTTATGTCTGTGATGATCAAATTTAATGCAGACATCTCTGCCCGCAAGGCGTGCCGCCAGGGGTATTACATGAAGGGCTTTGAAATGAAATGTCAGAAACTATTAGGAGAGAAATCCTGGCTAGTGCAGGGTGATCGAAGCAAGAAGGAAACTGACAGGACTCTTGCTAAAGAAAGGTGAACATTGTGCTTGGAGGGTTTGCTGTGGAGGTTAGATAGCCTTGACCCCAGCACTCATTCACTAAAAGCCTATAGAGTCCAACAAACCAGTTGGAGTCTGACTTCAATCCATCCTTGCTTCTCTTTTGTCAACTTCCTGAAGCTTCAGGTCTTCATAAATACCTGCACCTGTAAACCTTTTTAAACCGAAATTAAATTAAAATGAACACATCAGTATATCCTAAATGCATAGAAGCAATACATTCAGAGGTGGTATTCAGCCGGTTCTCTCCGGTTCAGGCGAACCAGTAGCAGCGGCTACAGGAGGCTCCGCCCAACGTAATGCACGAGCACTGTGCATATGCAGAAGGTGGTGAATGCGTACAGGAGGCCCGTGCGCTCACATGAACTGATAGGGAAGGTAAGTGAATCCAACCACTAAATAGATTTATTGTTATTTCTTCTTTTCAGGAAATTTTAGGACAGCCCCTAGCACAGTATAACGTAACGTAAAACATGACATAACATAAGAACATAAAAACATAAGAATAGCCTTGCTGGAACAGGCCACAGCCCATCCAGTCCAGCCTTCTGTCTCATACAGTGGCTTTCCATTTGCTTCAGGGTATTCCCAAGCAGATATCTTCACCTGCTTATGATTCCCTAAAAATGGCATTGAGAAATATCCTGCCTATCTCTCCAACCCAGAGGGTGTCCTTAGGCATCCATCATGATAGCCATTAATACCCTTGTTCTCCAAAAACATCTCTTATATAACGTAATATCTAACATAAGATAGCACACAGCATTATTCTAGACCAGATAAGATTCAGTTTGTATGTTTGAAAGGGCTCTCTTCTAATAATGTACTCAGATTCAGAGTCAGTTACATTTTTCTTTCCCCCTTCCTTTTTTTCCAGCTTCCCTGACAAAGATTAATTCTAAAGCTTGCATTCCACAACATCTCCTGTATGCATAAATATATACCGATCAAATACATTTAGTGGTAAACAATGTTATGCAAATAACAGAAAAAAGATTAAGTAGTTGTAAGAAAAAGAAGCTAAAGCAAGAAGAGGAAAGGAAATCTAATTTATATCAGCATCATTCACCACATAACTGCTGTTGTAAGTCACATGACATTGTGCTTAACAAACTTTTCACTTAGTGTGGAGCTACTGGTCCTAATTACTATTGTTAAGCAAGGACTGTCAATATTTCCTTTTGTTCTTTAAAATTCTCACTTTGCTATTAGTCAGGTTCTCATCAGCTCCATTCAACTACACACTAGTAGACTAGACTAGACTAGTAGACTAGAACTACTAAACTATGGGGAACTACTAAGCTAAGTGCCTGAAGGACCCCATCCCATCAGCAAGCAGTACCGTATATTACGGCGTATAAGACGACTTTTGAAACCTCAAAAAGGCAACCAAAAATCGGGGGTCGTCTTATACATGGGGCTGCCCTTGGGCTGCGTCCGGAGGCTGCAGTTAGTCCAGAATGCAGCCGCGCGGGTAGTAATGGGAGT